>JAHZMY010002084.1:0-20788 GCA_027743915.1 Seira sanloemensis | reverse complement strand
GTGTAGAGTTGAACGGTGGAAGCTTTTGCATTACGCTGTAAAAATTTGAAACTTTCTTTAACATTTCTCACCATTACTAACTATCGGCACTCTACTGCCTTTGTAGAGTTACTTATGTATGTACATATTATATGTATATATTGCTTTTTAGTCTGTGGATGTGTGGATGGCTTCATCGTTCCTCTTCTGCATCACGTTCAACTTTCACGAATTCTTAATGTGACGTGATCATATTATGTTGATGTTGTGCTGACTGTGATGTTGATGTAGTACATGAGAGTACAAAAATTTGAATAATTCAATAATGTTGCCTTTTGGGACTCAATTATTTTGTTCCTTTTATTTCTCAAAGAGTTGGGAAATTGTGTATGAAAATGAAATGATGATGATGTGCGCCTCACTCTACTTCCAAAAAGGAGAAAAGATGTAGGCGGAGCGCTCGAGTGTGTTGTGTTGGAAAAGCTTTTTTTCACGATAACGACAACAAATATTCATATACACAATCAGAAACACAACACGAACGCTGCGCATAAATAAGGGAAGCACAACAAAAATGGAGAGAGAAAGGAAAAAGGATAAAAGCTTTGTCAAGTAATTTGCAGCTTCCATCGAGAAAGTCAACTTTACATAAAAGTTGTAGACAGGAGTGGGAGAGGAAGAAGGAAAATATTTTGTGGAGAAAAGGGAAAATGTCAAAAGTGCTAGAGAAATGTTCTTGGAACTATACCTACCCATTTTCGGGTTTCCTTCCAGGAACAAAAATTGTATGCATAAAGTTTTGAGAAAATCATAATAATATTTTGCAAAAAGGCAAGTTTTAGTTGAGGATGAAAATTGACAGCGTGATGACCTGCCTGAAAATCTTTTGCTTTCGGCTTAATTACAATCAGACAAAACTTTTTTTAATCATCATTGAATTTGACAGTAGTTGAGAACATGAGAAAATATGGCTTGAGTAATGGTAGCCAGCAACTATAAATAATAACTGTTTTGCAACGAAAAATTCAAAACATTTGACCACCAAATAAAAATCCTCTTTATGAATACTTTATAAATTATTCCTCAATGTCCGTTACTCTTTTGAGCAAACACATAAAGTAATCGAAACAGAGTGTAAAACAAAATAGAGAAAAGTTCTGCGAGACCACACCATGATTTGCAAAAGCCAATTACAGTTTTTTTCCCAGTCGCAGTCAATCTCTCCGCGCCTCTCTTTACAGTGCATATAAATTGAAAATGATGAAGGAGCTTTGAGCACCGCCCACACCGAAGTTTTTCTCAATGTAAAAGGGTTGTTCTGCAAAATAATAAAAAAATATTTTGGAAAATTGTTGACGCTTTTCATCCCACTGAATGGGATAAGTCAAGTGATGACTTTATTTGTTGCATGACTGGCTTTACATAATAATAACACATAATAACGATGAATCTAAAAGCATAAAAAAGCTTCTCCTTGCCTTCACTGCTGTAAGACGAAAAGGAATGTGTGTGTATAGCGTGGTGCTTCCCAAAAAATTATTTATTTTGGAATGTGTAGTATTACCAATATGATTACATAGCCGTACATGGAAATACTACAGAAATGGATTTTCTCTTTGGTGCTTCCCAAAAAATTTATTTATTTTGGAATGTGTAGTATTACCAATATGATTACATAGCCGTACATGGAAATACTACAGAAATGGATTTTCTCTCTCTCTTCTCAACTCATGTTTCTCTTGCCGTTTTGTCGAGTGCTTTTATTCCACACTGACGCCTCCTGAGGTGTGAACTACATTCAAAATATTTGATCTATTCAATAAAAGTATTTCCATTTCAATGCGCCCTGCATGCTAAAAAGATTGTCGAGTGGGAAAAATATTCAGAGTTGGGCTCACAAGAACACTCTTACTTACGCCGGAGAGGATGGAGAAACAATACATGGCATGAGAGAATCCTTTGTGTCTCGACTCATGAAAGGAAGCAAACCAGCATCAACTCTTGTCCCTTTTTTAATCGATGGGTTAAGATCACTCAGACATTTAATGCACACGTTTAGTACTACACAGAAGCCCCTAATGAGAGTTCAATGGGAGGGCTGCGTTGTTGCTCAAAGGTTTTGGGAAAGGTTCGCCTGAAGCAAGAGGAAGAAGGTGACAATTTTGCTGGAAAATTGATAATTGCCATTGATCAGCGGTTAGAATCATATATGTACATATGAATTGCATGTTATCACAAGTATAACGAGTTTCTCATTCAGGTTACAGGTCCATTATGCTGAACAATAATCGTTTACAAGATTTTACTTACTGACTTGGTTTTAATTTTTGTGACATCGAATTTTTTTATTTGGTTTAGAGTAATCGGATTAGTCAAGGGAGCTTTCTTTTAAGATTATGGGAAACTTTAGAGAGTGACCATGTTATTGTTTAGATTTCCCTTTCCCTGCATTTTTACCGGGATTAAGCATGTAATCTCATTATTGTCAAGTTGTTTGTTGTGACCTTTTATTGTTTGTGCTTCCTTATCCGTAAGTTATTGTAAACCAGACTAACCTTTTCTGCAGAGATTGTGTAAACTTCAGGTGTCAAACTGTAATTCTTTAGGTAAACACTGCTGCTGGTAAAACGGATGATGGGATTTTGTCACTTTTAAAGTGCCTTATTGTCCTCTTGCATTGTTTGCAACAAATGAGTCAAATTGGAAGAAAATTGTGTGAATGGAAAAAATGAGAAATCATCAGTACAAATTATGCTCAATATTGGTAGGCAAAATGAAGAAAAAGTGCTAAGCTATAGGTACGCTATAATTCTTAAATTTTTTAAGGCAAAGGGAATATTCGTAGCGTAAAAATTTATACGCCTTCAGGATATATGTATGTATGAATGTACTTGGTTGAACACATTAGTATGTGCCACTTCCTATTCATAATTAAGCGCAGTTCTCGAGTTCAACTCCATTTAATCTGCGCCTTGCCTTGGCATAATCCAAAGCTTGTTTCTTCCTCCGAGTGTATATTCTCTGATTCTCAACTCAACTATACCCCCATTAGATCGAGTTCCGCTCGCCGGACATCATTTTCTGAGCTTTGTCGAATGCACGTGAATAACGTGTTGTGCACCACATAAACAGACAGAACAGAATCCGTACGTTAGACTTCTTATTTCCTAAACTAAAATTGGGATGATTCAGATCCGTGGAAATAAAAAATGACAACAAAAAGATTTGTCCACAGGTTTGGTTTGTTCTTGCTGTATTCTGTGACTTCAACACAAATAGATTGAGACAACCATTAAGAAAATAATAATAGTGTTGATGCATCCCATAGTTTAGAAAAGCACAGCGTAACGAAAAATCTTGGATGGGGGAAAGGAGAGAGGAAATCAGGAAACTGTTACGTCCGCATCAGTTGAGATCATTGTTAAAGCATGGAAAGAACTTGCTCCGGAACTTAATAATTTTCTACGTTTAGGAAACCAAAGTTAAGCATAAAAATGCATGCCTCTCCAAAATCTCTCCCTCCACAACTTTCTCTGCAAGCAACAACAGCAAGCTTGCCTTCAAATCTAGTTGTGTGCTTAATTATTCAGCATTGTTGATATTTTCAAGGATAATCCAAAATATTTTTGGAAACGCTACTATAACTCTATGATGCTGCATCAAATCACTTGATCAAAAATCCATGCAAGTGGTCGTTATTTGAAGGGAAACTTTGGCAAAGTCGAAGTTAGGGGTTTTTCAAAAAGAGAAAAAAACTAATCACTCATGTGTAATTATTTAATTGGAACGCTTTGGAAAAAACGTGCACACGTTTTTCCTTCTTTCCGGTTTCCAAAATTGGCATGCGGAGAACTTCCCTCATTAACGTTTCTACATACATTCATTTTATTTAACCACGTGAAGGTAATGAAAACCTGAATGAAAAAATCGAAACTTTTGATTTTATTGAAAAATGTTTCATTTTGCTTAAAAATCTAATCTGGATTAGATCATGATCTCTCACTTGATTTTTCCTTCGATTGAGCAGCTGGAGAAATGTCAAAGATTCTATTTGAGTTCATGACACGAGAACCCTTGAGATAATACTTTGTGAAAGGTCCTACTCTTGGCATTATACACACGTTTACAAAGTATGAACATTCTAAACCTTTAATAAACTTTTTTCTCAAAAAGTTGCTACTTCCGTTGTACCGAATTGCAAGATAATTCAGCTTTGAACATAAATATTTACTTTGGTATTGCTGTAAAATGCTCATTAAGTGTAAAGAGTAACCTGCCGTGCTTCAGCTTGCTAAATGAAATGGTCTTTTATGCAAAAGAGAATGGGGCTCAGCATGTGCTTATTAGGCTCGACTGGATGTAAAAAGCAATTATGTCCTTCGCATTGTCCCCATTCACATCTCAATTGCTTTTGATAGCTATCCTGTCTTTTCACTGATTCTATTATTCTAACGTTTTTTAAACTTATTTTCCTGCACAATACCCACAGGAGGGAGGAGAGAAGTTTTGAGGTGTGAACTAAAAATAAAAAACGTGCACATAATACATCCAACCAAAAAACTCATCGCGATGAATGAACTGCTCTAACTACTTCAATCCAAGTGGAATGAGTTCTCTTTTGGTGAAAACAAACCAACCGGAATAAATCAAAGCATATGGACTCACAAAGACTCAAGTACAAGAGCTCAACCGTCAGCCTCATTTTTTTCCGTACAGATTCATCAACCCATGAAAAAATGTTTCGATGTGAAATTGTTGCTACATGCAGCCTAATTTGTCATGCAATTTTACACGCAATATTTTTTCGATTGTTAGCAAATAAACCTACGCAGCCAGAGTCCACATAAGTTTCGACATACAAGTTATAATATTTGTAACTTGCATACATCGTCATCACATTTTTCAGTAATTTATAACTAAACTCAAATTCTATCTTGAAAGTTCTTTCCATTTTTGGAAACATTTGTACCTAACATATCATTCTAATCACTTTCATTATATTTTTGGGTTAATTTATAAATCTTGAAGGCGCCATTTTCATCGATTATTTTTAGAGAAAATGTAAAACTCCTTTGAAATAAATACTCCTTCAAATAGATACCAACAAAAGTAAACATAAACGATATTATTACTGTAAATATGTGGACTTGCGACTATTTTCAATGTTTCAAAATATATGTATATACTCATATTAGCAATTTGTACAAATTGGGAGACGCAGAGCGTGATCAGATTTTGAAAAAATAGATTGAGACTAAAAATATTACCAATTTTGTGAAACAAAATGCCCCTCAGTTCCTCGACTGTATTTTTAAAATCGACATAAACTTGATGTACATGATGATGATTAATTTTTTATTATTGTGAATGTATTTGCAAACCCCTACATGAAAAACAGCTTGCCTGTCTCAAAAATATGTACAAATGTCATTGTGTTCATTCACTTGATATAAAGAAAATTGAAGCCTCGGAAGATCGCCGTTGTTTCTAGAATACAAAAGAGCTGTGTGATGTAAATACTGCATTTAATGTAATAGTGCATAGCTCGATGAAGCCGATTACACAGGGATCATAACTTGAACATTCCCTTCACAAATGATTGAAGCCAAAGGGGAGGAATTTAAACAGCATGAAATCATTTCCAACAACGAAACCGAGGGTAAATCAAATATTTTTTTGGAACTGCTCTGCCACACGTTCAAAAAATTGCTATTGCTTGTATCGTTGTATCTCTGCTTGTCAGATCTTCCTTGGACATTAGGGTGATGAGAGATTGTTTGAATCCATCCAATAAATCAAGTCAAAATCGGCTACACTATTTTTGAAAATATAAATTTCTCAATGGATTCAGATAAACTCAAAGTGCATTCCATGATTTTACAAAACGCTGGCAAACTACATGGCGGCCACTTACAGACGATATTTCAGCTTCCGGTCACGTTCATATTTGATAGTCATGGTAGAGTCGTGAGTTGCTCTTGACTTGTACTTACAAGTTATGATGATGGTAATTGATATATTTGATTTATGATAATTTCAAAGAAAACCGACCACGAATAATTGTATTCTTATATCCTGTTATAACAAAGGCAGCCGATCCGAAAAAGATTGAAAATTATTGGTTTTATCCCCAAAATTGAAAAATGACTGAGATAGAGAAGAATTGAGAAAAAGATTCTTTCAAACATTATTTTACAAGATAATAAAGAAAGAAGAGAGAAAAAATTTCAATACAGTTGTGCATTCATTGGTTCTGCTCTGCATCATAAAATTCTACTGTCCACGGGATATTTGGAACAAAAAACCTGTGCAAAATGTAATTTTTACGAATTCAAGAAAAAAAATAGAGTAGGATTAAAAATTCTTTGAAAGTAAATATGTACAGGCACATTTGAATTGAAACTGCTCATGCAACGGCCATGTTCTTCTTTTGAATTAATATATTTCAGAATGTAAGCAAAGTTAAACCGAGATGTGGTGATTATGGGTTCTCGGAATCATGATATGCAAATATGAGTTTGGGACAATTACGCAATTATAATTTACTCGTACTGCCACGGCGAGTGTGTCATTTAATTAGGGCAAGAGAATATAGTGACGTATGATACGCTTTTAAAGTAGCTTCGAGCTACATTTGAGCAATACTTTTAAATAAGTAGTTTTTATCTTTGAAATGAAAGACTGGCCATGTTTTTATGCCAAACCCATTCCGTGGGCTTTGTTGCAGTTTATGCAGCGAAATGTTAAATAAACACTAATGATGCGATTAATTATTCCAGGAAAAGTATATGTAAAGTAGGTCGGCACATTTTCTTCAATGAAACCCACGAATTTTTGTTCATGAATGAATAAAAGTGAATGCTGCTGTATGTTCATTTTTATATTTTAAATTGAATAAAACAAGAGCAAAAGAATACTATAATTTAATGATTTACTAACGAAAACATTATCATAGATCATTACAATTATTTTCATGCTAAAAAGTTCAGCATCAGTTACACAGACAAACTTAAATATGAATTTCACCCTGTCATTCCATAAACATTTGCTCATTCAAACAATTTTCACCGTCCGCTAAATTAAATTACTAATACAAAATGACCTATTTTGACTCTTTCATACACAAACTAAAATACACTCGCTTCATGAACAACTAAAGAACTTAATTCCACTGATTTCCTTCAACTTTTAAAAATTCAATCACAAAAAATCACTGGAACTCGAAATACGAAAAATCATAAGTCTGCTCATGGCTGCGGTCTTTTAATACCCGCATTGGCACCCATGGTCAACTCTCGGTATTTTGATGAGAGGAGCATAAGACTGGCTAACGATGGATTCTGCTGAAGAAACTGATGCCCACCTGGCATAAAAGAGAATGGCATTGGAGGTGGATGCGGGACCCCCGCACCTCCTGGAACTTGACCATGTTGCTGTTGGAGGTGATGATGATGAGCTTGAAGAATTTCCAATGGAGGCATACCACCAGCCGCTGACACTTGATTAATCAGATTTTGCTGTGAGACCAGCTGCATGTTCCCCATTCCCATATTATTTTGTCCTGGAAGGATAGGACAGTTTAGTTGATTCGAGCCCAAGTTTTCATTTTCTGGATTGACAGCAGCACCATTGCTCGAGCTATTAATTCCGTGGCTCTTCATCATGAGATTATGCTGCATTTGAAGGTGAGATAGGTTGGGCCTACCGGGAAAACTATAAGCTAGCTTCTCCTCCTCGTCAATACTGTGTGTCGCACATTGCCCCAATTTGGCGAAATGTGATCTCACTTTCTCTTTCGGAGATAGAAGATGTGGGCTCACGCCCCTGGAGCTGTTGCTGTCCTCCCCTTCCTGTGATGGGTTATCTGATTTATCCATTTTCTTACTTACTTCATCACTTTCGTGATCTTCGAGTCTCGCGCGAAGTCTGTGATTCTGCCTGACTTGGTCATCCTCTGTTACCTCAATGCTCTCATCATCGTCATCCGAGCACTCGTGATCATTGCCAAAGTCGATGGCTCGCTTGTAGATTTTGGACCTTTTCAGTGTACCTTCACTTCCAGGGCCTGGAGGAGGACTCGGACTTGATAGACTTTGGTCCCTGTCGTGTTCATCACTTTTGTAGGAGTGAGGGGAGATAGCACCTCCAGAAGACTCCTTTTCTGGGGCAAGCAGAGATGCGACGTCAAACTGACGTTTTCTGTTGAACAGAGTGGAGCTCATGGCATGGTGAAAAGTAGGTTCTTGAGGTGATTTCCCACTGAGACTAGCTGCAGCCGCGGCACTTAGCCCAAACAAAGTCGCTGGTAGATCAATTCCTGCATTTGGAGGACCTCCAAGACCCAATGGATTTCCAAGAGGATGAGCTCCTCCGGGATGAAAAAGAGGATGATGGGGATGCTGCCAAACTGGAGGCGGTGATTGTGGAGGTGGGCTTGGAGAGTCGTCGTCGTCAACGGCGAGACCCATGTGACGTCTCACTTTTCGCTGTGCCTTGCGACGACGAAAGTCGCCCTTCGTAAAATCCTCAACGTTCGCAGGATGAATTGCCCAATAATGACCTGCAAAAGTAATAACAAATTATTTAGACATTATCATCCATGTCGATTTAATGAAGTGAAAAGTTTAAAAGTCAAGACAGTCTCCTCTACAAAGACCCGCTAATCTCGGATCAATCCTGCAATACGAGCCGTAAAAGAGGGGAGCCAGCTCTGGCCGTATACCGGGAGGAATCTGTCCCATGAAATTTCCCTGTGGAACACGTAATCTCTCCGCAGCCATTGCATACTGATACAACTGTGTGAGTCTGTAATGCTCCAAAGCCTGTGCCGTAGCGGGGGAAAGTAAACCACCAGGAATCTGTATTCCCGGCGGAGGTGCTGGATTCTGACCAACACTCAATGTCTGACCTGATGTCACCGGTGGCGGAGGAGGTGGTGGGGGAGCAATAAGATTTCCTTGCGTTGTGGCCGGAACCGGTGCGGGAAATGGATTCCGAATCGGTAAAGGATTTCCTGGAGTTGATGCCATTTTTTCAGTTTTCTTTCTTATTTTTTTTCCAAGGAAAAATTAAAACATCACGAAACAGTAAAATGATAGTGTTTGAAATGATTGTCAAAAATACTCAATTTACTCAAAATTTACATTCGGAGCTCCTAATTTCCCTAATGATGTCCATTCAAGAGACAACTACCGTTTGGCCAAGATTCTCTGGGTGAAGTCTCACTATACACTCGCAGAACAACACGTATACACACAGAGAATAACACGAGCAAAACAGAGGAATACAACAGACTACTTACATGTACTCCACCTCTTTTCTCTCTCTCTCTCAAGAGTAATGTTTTCATAAGCCAGAGGAAAATGTTATTTGTTTGAGTCTACACACATCTCCATTACCCCTCTCTGTATAGAGAAAATGGAGTAGCTTCTGCAGATTCTAAGCAACACTTTCCAATTCACGAGGATAGCGTAGAGAATCACACAGAGCACAAATAAGGAATCATTTTGGAGAATAAAAGGGCAGGCTCTGTAGGCTCTGCATGTATGTACCTTACCCTGTATCTATCTCTGAGCTTCCTTTGCTTGAACAAATTTTGTAGCAAGATCTTTACAGCAAGAATAATATCACCTTCATTCACACTCTAAAAAAGGGACTTTTTCGTATTTTTCTCATAAAGTTTGCTCAGCTTTAACGTGAAAACACCATTTGTAGGGCTATTTTTTCATATACTTTTTTTTCTCAAGAGAAGAAGTAGCTCTAAGCGGTAAAAAAAATGTGAGTGTGTACATATTATAAGATCCTTTTAGACTTGCATCTCACAGGAAAATTTTGACAAAATATTTGCCAGTGAATAGCTAGAAAAATATGTATGTGAGCTTCACTCGAAAGTGAAAAAACTCGAGGGAGCTCAGAGCTTTTTTCTCTCTCGAGTGTAACATTATTTTTTTCGTGTGTATGAGTACACACGTTCATTTTCACCGAGAAAGCTCTAAGAAAGAAACATGTAATTCACTTGTGTACATATAAATCCTGGAAGAAAAGGAGCACGAAACTTTTTCACAAAAAAAGTATTTTTATCCTTCTGGAGGAATGAAGTGAAAACGGGGAAAGGGAATAGATCATGTTTTTAGTAATTTTCTTTTGTATAGCCAAAGAAGCTCAACACACGAGAAAAAAATCATGTTATCTTTACGTGTATCTCTGAGAAACTCAAGAATGCTACCCAGGGCTGAAAAAGTATGGCTTTTTTCACGTCCCGAATTTTCCTTAAAAGTTTGGCCGACGCTGCTGCTCTGGAATATACTTCTTTCGATGAAACAAAGAGGTTTTCTGCCTCATTTTGTCGTTCTAATCGCCAATGTTAATAAAGTTTCCCACGTGTAGAGCTCTATTCATGACCTTGCTCATTAAAAGCGGAAAATACATTTCCCAGGATTTCCGTCATATGTCTTTTAATTGATAGTTAACCTAGATTTATTGTTGCAAATGTATTCTAGTTTTAATTTTGGCTATTGCATCTAATAATTAATTGGTTTCCTTTCTATTTAGGTATATGATCATATTTTTAAAACCCTTATGATCATGACATACTGTTATCTTGTCAAAATTGACTAGATGCAATAAGTCGGACTGTCACAATAAGTCGCGCCATTTCAGATACAAAACTGTTAATTTAGGAGAGTATCCCATCTTCCAAAATTTAATCAAGCCAAAGACGCAGATGGTTTTGCCCCTTGCCCATTGTTACTGGGAATCACAAAAAATATTCGTATATTATTATGTGCGTCTATTCACCACGACGCGGATCACGACTTTTGGGCATACAAAAGCGAGAAAAGCAACGGAAGATGGTCATCACAATATTATGATACATGAATGCATACACCCACGCATCCTCTGCGCTCTCCGAATTTCACGTAATAGGAGAAGCTGTAATAAATAAATATAATCAAAGATTACAACTTCTCCTCAGAAGCAGAAAGAAAACACGACAACGCAACAAAAGCTTCCCAACTCATCATGAAAGTGAGAAAGACTCGGCAAGAGAGAGAGAGAGAGAGAGGAAAATAGAGAGACGTACGCAAAAAACTAGATAAACTTAAATATAACTTTTGTGATATGGTATATAAAAGTGAAAAGGTTCGTAATTCAGGATTGGTCCAAACTCTAGGGTCTTTCTCCGTCCTGTTTTGAGGTCGTTCACGCCCCTGCCGTTGGCCAACCAACTACACAGACGAACCAAACTGATGGAGGATACATTGTGAAGAGAACACTCATCCACAACTCAAACTCATTCTTCCTTTGTGTCTACCAGCTACACTAGAATACACAGAGTTTTTCACGGAGAATGAGAAGAGAATTCCTTGATACAAGCTCTCAGGCTAGTTTTTCCCTTTTCCAATCTTCCTGTTATTCTCTCTGTTGCGTTGTAATGAGTGGAAAGAGACGAGGATGATGATGTAAATTGTGATTCTCAACTCGTGTGCATTACGCGTAGGCCTGAGTTGGGTTGCTTTGTTGCTGCTGTGATTGGGGATGATGCAAGTTTTCCCACTGTATTCTGATGTACTCGTGATTTCTTTGCTTTTACTTTGAATTCACTTTGGTAATATAAACTGTGTGCATTCACGGAGGAACTATTCAGATAAGAGCGTAATAAAGACTTCTAATGACTTGTTTCACGTTTTACTAATGAAGGACAAGAAATCAAAAAGATTGTGACTAATTTTTATATTATTTTCATAAACTTTATACTGACGAATTGCAACCTTTTTCAAACGCGTCAGTATTCCGCTATTTTGTGGAAAAAGGAATAAAATTGTTGATTGATTATTGTAAAGATTATTGTAAAAATTTAAATTATGTACAATGTAATTTTTCTGGTCAACTATAGTTTCTAACGGGCTTTAAAGTTCTCCGCTTTAAATAACTTTTGTTTGCTATACTTAAGATAACAAGATTTCAAGTCGTTTATGTCTATTTAGGCCTTGGGGAATGTTGAGCTTTCAAGACAACGTCATAATTGAATAAATACTTAAAGTGTGCGGTTATTGCAACCCACAAATTGCAATGATCTTCAGCTTTACTGCTTCCTTATAACATAACATTGTCTTAATTACTTTCTACCTACCTTCGCCTTGTGTGTGCTTACAAACACTTATGGAATTTATGGTTCGGGCTACGGTTCCAATTACAACTGGTAGATAGGCACGGGTGCTAAATCTCTTCTTGTTTTTCATCGTGTTATGATTAATCAATTAAATATATACAAGCATAACAGGAAGAAAACAATTCAGGGCAAACATGAAACCGTGTCATAAAGGTGAGTTTACGAGTTCGCCAATTAAACTTGAGAAAATAGGATTGTAGATACCTAGAATAATTAATTTTGCTCGATTTATTCAACATTCACGTTAATCAATAAATCAGACCTACTCATTCATTCCACTATTACAAATACAGATTGTGAAATAATTGTATCTACATTTTGAATAATGAGCTCATTTGGGAAATGAAATATGACTTATTTTTTCATGCGCACGACCTTCATAAAACTTTTTTCAAAAATATTCTACTATATTAACGTAAATATTTTGACAAGCTGTAATAATAGTGCTTTCATCCCAATTTTTTGCATTGAGTTTCACATGCGTATTTATGTTCATCCTTTCCCATTCATTCTCAACGGAAGGCCTATCAGTTTTCATTATCTCTTATTTGTAAATATGTACTTTACTCTGGAGCCTCTTTGGCTAGCAATATTTGACAACTTCAAATAAAAATTTTCTTGACACAACAATAACAATTTTCTGTCCAAAGTGGAGTTGAATGAAGCCTTTGAGTACTTTGACAAAAACACAGAATCCGTGTCTGAATGAAATGGAAAAAGTGGTAATTGTTCAATTACCATTGTCAACCAATTCTCATTGTATCGTTGCACTTGGGAGCTCGTACAATTTCAAAGTAGTCAGATGGCAACATCTGCCCTTGTTTTTGTAAACGGGGAAGTTGTCTCAGAAAATGACAAAGTGTGAATCTCGCAATAAATGACAACCTGGCAAACGTTTGTGTAAACACTTTAACCATTCATTTTTAAATGGTTGCCAAATTAGTCTAAAATCAGCAGTTGGGTTCATCTTGTTGAATGAAAATAAAACTCTTTTCAAAGTCCTAAATAAACGCAATGATTTTTTAAACGAAAACAAGGCGCATATCAAAGAGCATCATTTTTTTATTTTCCTAAAAACGGTCACCTTTTAATCCCAAACTCGGAGAATTGGTAATTGTATTCGTCGCATTGTCACATGCCGAAAAAAAGCAACTCGAATCCTTAAATAGGAAGGGAGCAAAATAGCACCCATCTCTCTAACCAATAATTTTCCTAATTGGCTATGTATACGAGTGCAGCACAACCCATGAATTAAGTTTTGCTTCATGTGAACTGATTCAGAATTTAAAGCGTAGCCCAACTGCTTTTTTTTTGAAGATTATCAATTGAGTTAAACGCATGTATTGTGTGACACTTTGAGCTTTTTTGTATTGGGCTCACACAACTCGGATTGATTGTGAGTTCGAGGAAAAAGGAGAATTTGATACATGGGCGGTTCCTGCACCCGAAGAAGGATAGGACAAAGATATGATATGATAATATTTTGAACTGAACCGTTTGATCTTTAGAGATGAGTGAGAATGAGAAGTATTTGGAGCACTTTATAAATGATAGAGTACAAGGAAAAAATGAGATTTCAGACAATTTTAAGTGGAAAATAAAAAGACGTGGAAAATTACATACTATTTACTAGTTTTCATTGAACAGTCATATGTATATATTTGTGATTTAGGATTTTTTACAGTCAAGAAAAATGGCGATGAAAATAAACTAAATGCTCGACATCAATGAAAATTAAGTGTGCTAAAAATTAATTTCCTTGTTTTTGTCGATTAGCACTTTATTAGAATCTCGTGCAAGACTGGTTCAAGAACTTTTGGTCGTAATCTGACTATCTAGATCTCAATTTCCTTGGAATATCTTCGTTTCCGCTCCAGCAAGACATGGAAAAAAGCTAGTGAAAACGAGATCTTTAGATGATTTCATACTCATACTCGCAAGAATAGAACTGAATGGGAGAATGGTTGATTGAATAAGTGATAATTTTCCATGCCCATGTTTTGACAAGAGAAGTGGCATAGAAAAATGAAAAGGGTGTGAAGGATCTCTGCCCTCCAAAGGGCAATTTCTGTTCCTGCATCCCGATCTATCATGCCCTTTTTTTGTAAGTACACTTATATTTAATCGTTGTGAGAGTACCTTTCAGAATTCCTTTTGTGCGCCAATGTGCCACCGTCGTTTCCATTTTATTTGCTTTGGTAAATACAATCTTGATTATTGGGATGTGGACCCTGAAATTCGAATACGATTTTCTTTGTGCTTTATATCTCGAGTATTATATTTTTCTATTGACTCTCTCTCTCTACTCATTTTTTTACTGAATTCTTGAAAAATAGCTCCAGCAATCGACCGGTCTCAAACTCAAACCGGAGCTAATAATGAAGTCAATTTTATTTACCCTAACCACTTTAAAGGGTACTTGAAAATGTGACTTTGTCATGAGACAATTATTACTGAGTTTGCACAAGAAATTCCAGAAATACCAGAGATGCTAATATGTACACAAATTCGACAAGAATATGCCAAAACAAATATGTTTAGATGAAAAATGTAGATGTAGAATGAGTTGGCACATTCTTACAATGGAGATGGACTGNTTTAGATGAAAAATGTAGATGTAGAATGAGTTGGCACATTCTTACAATGGAGATGGACTGTGCATTCATTCGACAACTCTGAAATTCCAGTGTTTTTTAAAACAACGATTTAAGCTTGAAGAAAATAAAACACTAAATTGAACAGATTGTTAAAAACTTTTTACATAAAACCCACGAATTGAGCAGCCTATAAAGTGTACGTTTCTTTTTATGTTATTCATTTCAATCCAAAGCTAAACTCAAAGCTTTCAATCTCAGTTGCATGCTCTGACTTCAAAAAAATTTGTTAGTGTCATTAATTGTAAATTATTTGGCATAATTGTGTGTTGCATACATTTTAAAAGGGGAGACCAAATCTTTTATGGAATAAATTGTACCTTTTAGATTTGCTTGGCAAGTCCAATTGGATTTAAGCTCACGTTTGTGTACCTTCGTCATCTGCATCAACTTACAAATTGGCTTAAAATGACGAGTTTTATATTCTAAAGAGCCCGTTACAGAAAGCATTATTGGATCCATAAGCCCAAGTCTTCTAAAATCATACATATATCATATATCTACAACTCAAGGAGTATTCTTTTTTCATCTGTAAATAGATACGATGAAAAAAACGGCAGCTCATATGAGATGTAACAAGCAGCGGTAGTATATCATCGCATGTTTCCTTCCTGTGTGCTTTCAAACTGATGTAGAACACAAGGAAAACACGAACATGAAAGGAACTTTTTGCTACATCATTGTAAATACAAGTTATCGTTATGATTAATTTGTGGCCATAAGCGGATTTTGTTCTTTACTCCTGATTTGAAAAGAAGGCATCGCATGCAAGCCTTAATATCATGATTACAGTTCCCCGAAGATTTCATTTTCATCGGAGAAAATGAAAAGGGAGAATCCGGAGAAGTGGAAGCCTCTATGACGAAGTAATAATATTATCAAAGCTTTGTCATAGTTTTGTATAAAATTGGCAACAAAACATGAGCCGATGGAAATTTCTATGAGCTTTTTTTTGCTGATCTCTAGACGACTTTTTTTCTATGTGGTTTTGCCATACCTTGGGGAAACATTATTAAGGTTACAGTTGCAACTACACAACCCCAACACAGCTTTGAGAAATGTGTTCTCTGGTTGCAACGCGTCATTTATTCTGTAGAGTTGCTCAATCCTCCTGTCGAGTGAAAGAGCCAGCATGATCTCACTGCGTTTAGGACGTCCGTCTGAAGTTGAGATCATTTAGTGAACACTTTTAAATTAGCTTAAATAATCTGATACATTCCAAGTTTTAACTGTGGTCAATGTTTTTGATCAATAATATAATTTGCTTTAATATAGCATGGGACTTGTTACAATGACCTGCATTCGCCCATATATTACATTATGCCATCTTCATCTTTCATCGGCACGCGTATGTACCATCTGCATTTCAGACAGCACAAATTCTGCTTTTCCTAAATATCATAGTTACTCAGATTTTCATTGCACAATGGCTTCCAACATTCGTTCCCTAAATCCTTTAAAGAGCTTTGCCAAAATATTATTTTAATTTTCCCGTCAATTTCCAAATATACAAGGGAAAACCTCCTCGGTGAGCTTTATATTCTGTGATGGAGCAAAAATAGCTGAGGTTTTTTCGGGAAGAAATTGAAGAAAATGAAGTAAATACGGGAGATTCCCTGTTCAAATTAAATTCTTCAAGAGGACTTGAATTTTAATTAATTTCTTGTCTTTCTCCCAATTTTATTTTTCAGCTAGCTCGAATCTACAATAATACAAAAGTGCTTTTGACTTTTTAGAGACTTTTTGTATTTCAAAAGTGATGATGGAACACTGCAGACTAACTACATGTTATTGTTTGTTGATCAATAGCTTCGTTAATGCTTTTTGTACGAGAGACAAACTTGTGACACATTGTCCAGCATAAATTACTGTTTTTCTGTATACAAGTCACATTCTCGAGAACTGACAACTGGACATTAGGACACCATGAGAAAATTACATGCTTTCGTTTGCTCTAAAAGATTTCTGTTTTCCCTGAAACTTAAATCATGGCAAACCTGAGAAAGGAAGCCTGTAAAGTTGCCCTACTGGGATTTTCTTCAAAGGCATCATCGAAAACGAATCTTTCGTTTGCTCCAAAAGATTTCTGTTTTCCCTGAAACTTAAATCATGGCAAACCTGAGAAAGGAAGCCTGTAAAGTTGCCCTACTGGGATTTTCTTCAAAGGCATCATCGAAAACGAAAATGATAGCTTAGGATGAAAAGAGTTTTTTTCTTGTTCACAAACGAAGCATTAGGGGAGGATGGGAAAAGTTTATATTTTTCCAATAACAAAAATACGCAATGGAAACTGTAAGCTAGTGCTTTAGATGTACATGAGTGCTCAAAGAGAAATTTGGGCCGAGATTTTGTAGGACATCGGGCATCGTGTTCTGGGAAATTATGTGTTCGGACGATTGCGTCGACACATCACACAAAACTGGTAAGAAAGCAAAATAAAGTTTGGTTATTGTGTATTCTATCACTTTCTCCAGGCGAATCATATAGTAAGTTGGTTTTTTGCTGAATCAAAGTGAAATTGATCGGTGAGGACAACGAGTTTTCATAAACTTGTTGGAAAACGTGACCAGGCCACATCTCTGCGGAGTCGCCTGGTCACTCTGCAGGGATGTATTGATGAAAAAGCTTTATGCTCAAACTACATACAATAATGTTTTTAACGACTTTGACCTGATAATAGGAGTCCACCATAGATGTACAAATGATTGCACACAAATTTCAATACAGGTCATATTAAAATTATCTAATTTGACCACTGAACAATGCATATTAGCAAGAAAACTACTGCAATCATAATACAAAACCAAATTGCTTAGGCTTAAAATAAAAGCTACAGGAGGAGCGTCAAAGGAAATTAAAAAGCAGACATATTATGTAGATGTAGAACATAGAAATTGATCAATATTTTACACGTCCCTTCCCTACACTTTGTTCAAACCCCTCATCGCGAAACCAGCTTGACTTGGTAAGAAATGCACCCTATCATGACGAAAGGATAACTTTACTTCGCTTCATGCTCTCCTTGCGAGTCTCTCAAATTTGTTCGAAGATGTCGCAGCCATGCTTGCATACAGTTTTTAGCAACAAAGATATCGTACATTGCGCTTTGTGTTTTGGGGTTGATATTTTAAAGTCATCACAATATCAATCTTTCAGTCAAGAAAGGTTATTCATTATGTACTGAGTTTGATGTCGGAGTTGTTTTAAAAGACTTTTAAAAAAATTGATACAGTAAAGCAGTTATTAGTTGCACAGTTTTAGTCAATTTATACGTTCATATTCTAGGTATTGTACGTATCTCATGTCATCTATGTAAATATCATTAAAGTCATTCGGCGCCTTCCTCAATGAACAGAATAATTATTCGTTGCGGTAAGCGTGTTTTAACCCCTTGAAAAAATCTGGTGTTATATGCTATTATTTCTTGAACCACCTGAATAAACTATAAACATGCAACAGAGAAAATCACAGTTAAATGAAATTGTAGCAGCGTGTTTTGTGCCCAATGTGCGTAGTATTTAATATTTGCTCATGATTTTACCTTAAGCGTGCATGGCAGAGACTTTATGACATTTAAATACACACTCACACAGTTCAAATTACAAATCAAGTCGCACAGGTTCAAAGGTGCGACGAGTGGGCACACAAATGGCAATGACAGTCTCTACAGCTGATACACACGTCACGTCAATTTGGCCGTGATTATGTAGAGATATCGTCAAAATGATAAGGTGAAATTAGAATCCCCTTGTACTCTGATACCAAACATTTGTGTGTTTCACATTATATTGATTGAACAGAAAAGGACCTCGGCTCGTCTCATGTATGATACCGGGTTCACATTTACGACTCTCTTACGCACATAAATACCCAACAGAACATCGGGCCATTAGTTAGTGGCCTGTGGATATATGTATATGTACATTCATAGTTTTCTCAAACCTTTTTACCAAATCAGCCTTTACTTTGCTTTGAACCGGTTCTCCCAACTTATGTAATTTTTTAATCAGAAACGCTTGATCAGTCATTGACAATCATTCAAGCAGTATCACAAAACACGATTGACAAGGCAAAGCAGCACTATTCAACTCATCTTTCGAGGAAAGAAGATGAATATGCTTCATAGAATCAAATTTGATAATGACATCTACTTTTGTACCCACCGTTTTACATTCCAATGTTCTGATTGAATCCTGATAAAATGGGAAAATTTCATTTCGAGATATGCAATTTACAAATTAAACATTTATAAATACATATTTGGCGAAATGCTGCGCTCCCTCCTGGGCTGTAAATCTGGTAAAGAAATTTTATAGATTTTTTCCTAATCCACTAACTCAAGCAGACATATTTGTTTTTAGGCATAATTAATTTTAAAAAAGATTGAGGTAGCTTGAAATGTCACAAGCAAAGTTGTTGGCGGCAAGACTTTCCTTTATTTCTAACACGCTGTCGCAACTTTTTCCGTCTCTTCTATTGACTTTGGTTGTATGGACTTTGTTTGTTTTATTAAGACAAAGTCCTCTTTTCATTTGAATTCAAATCATTTTCAATTACATTTTTCAATTTTTTATACGCGGTATTACCCGTACCTATTGAATACCTCGTGATAATATGTCATGATTACGTCGGACTACGCAGAGAATACAATCTTTTTTATCAGAGAAAATCCTCTCGAATCAGAATCCCAATGTTATTTTTTGTCTCTCATCCTGCCTCTCTTGCAACACGCGTCGGTGTATGCTTAATTATTTATGATTATTGAGATATGTTCTGGTGTCGAAACACAGGTAAAAAGTGATTAGCATTGAGAAGCGTTTTGATAAGACAAAAAATGATTTAAAGTGAAACACTAACAACCAACAATTCTCCCGACCGTCTCTTTATTACTAGCATCGTAAAGAGAAAAAAAATTCATACCATTTTTTTCTAAAGTTCATTGCAAAAGTTGGAATGCAACAAGACATGTTTGCATCATCATCAACAGCAATATCACCTTCACCCACATCATAAGACGTAAAATACAGAATACAGCTTCGTCGGTAAAAAAATCACAGGGAAGGGGATAACATTGATAGGGTAAATTCTTCCCAAGGATTTTCGGCCATCATCTCGTGTCCAGAGCCGGTCTAATGATCCGTGCACCAAGTCATTTTTCTTCAATAAAAACAATACTAGACTCCTCCATTGTTCAAGCTCATGTGTGTGCAGTTCTTGAAAAAAGTTGCAAAGATTCCTCCATACATTAAGCCTCATCATTTCCATCCTCTCCACGTAACAAGAAACTTGCAGAGACGAGCTTGTATTATTATATTGTGAGAAAAACAATACTAGGAAAATAATCATATTCACATTCCTTCCCCCTTTTCTTCCTCCTTGTGCTGGAAAGCTTTCGCACAAAAGAGGCAGGCAGAGAGACGAAGACTGGAATCAAAAAGTGGCTGCTCTATCGGAAAGTTTATTCATGTGTGAGGTGTATTACGGTGAGATCAACCGTGTCACCGAACTGAAAAAGAGTCAAGTGCGGACAAGACTTTCAGTGCTAATCACGAAACGCATTTGAACAAACTCTTTCCTCCAACAACAGCTTAACAATTCTTATTATTGTTGTTATCTTCATGTTTCCTGAAATATACGTGAGCTGCTGTGATTCAAGCTTCATTGGTATTTCCCAAGATTTTTCATAAAAAATTTATTTTTTCATCACGTCAGCTCCTGAGCAAAATTGTGTTTCACTTTGAAAGTGCATGAGGAATGGTCGGCATTGGCATGTGCAGTGCGTGAATGCCCTAAACCGGCGTAATGGCAGAAACACGCGCAATATTCCTACTGTCATTTTAACTTCTTGACAATATTCTGTGATATTGTTTCCCTTCAGTTTCGTCTTTGAGATCGTGATATTGTTATTATTTTATTTCGATATTTATTGCCAAATTACTTCAAAATGTGGTTCTGGCTAGTCACCATTTGGATACTCATCTGT
>JAHZMY010002083.1:0-14491 GCA_027743915.1 Seira sanloemensis | reverse complement strand
CTCTGCTGGTTTTGGAAAGTGTGTGTCTGCTGACTCTGTTACATCACTGCAGTCTTTTCTGTGGCTGGAGTCTGTCACACTTCCGGTGTAAAAAGATATTGCTACAGGCATTTCAGAGAAAAACGGATGCTAGTATTGCTATATACTATGCAGTAATGTAATATTGAAAGGGACGTTTTATGAGATGCTGTTGAGAGGCACAAAATGCGTATGATGCGCCAGTGACTGTCGACAGATACACTCTCCTTCATTCTACTCATTCATCTGCAATGTCACAAGATTTAATTTGAAATGATATGCAGAGTCAGAGTCGAACCCATCTGTCCTTTGTCCTCAACAGAACATACGAAAGGATGACGTGATGATTGTCACCTGCTCTTATACGAGCCACACAAACCGAGCAAAGGCTGTACAGATACAGCGTTCCAAGTCCAAGCTTTCAGGAGACATTCTGAACTCGCGTGGACAGCTTTCATGGTCACGTATAGTCGAATCAGGGACGAGGCACGGTCTTTGCAAGAAAGGAGCTGACATTTAAGAAAGGATGATGAATAACATTGTAAATGGGTAAGAATGAAGGCGAGAAATGCTTTTAGAAGAAAAATTCGTGTTATGGTCCACATTACTTCTAGGTCATGTAATGTGACAAGTCTTCCCCCAAGTCCTATATGGAGAATGGACTGTGCCAAGACATAGCGTAGGAAAAGTTTAACTGGAGGACATTAATCACAAGGAATAATATTCGAGAAGATCCTCTCGTCTAATCCACTTAATCCCCAGAAGCCCATTTCTTCCTGGACACGTCATTACCTTCATCTTTCATTTTCATCTTGTGTCTCATTCACACAAAATATAATTCTCCTAATGCTCTATTTGTTTTCCCATTAAATGCTGATCCCTGAGACAGCTTAAGCGCGTGTCATTTATAAGAGAGAGATTGTCGACTCAAAGACCCCTGGACGGGGTTGGGGATACACAACATGCCATCTCTTCATTCGTTATCGCTCCAGCGAACCTTACATAAAGGACTAGGTATCTACTACAAAATGGTAAACAATACATAAATACTTGCAGACAAATTTTTCCTTGCATTTTTTCTCACCGTCAACTGCATCAAATTATTACCAGAACTACTTTTGTTTGCAAATAAATAAATTATGAGGACTCGTAAAAATAGCGACGACGGTGTGTTTTCAGACAGAATGTCAAAGGGTGAAACAGCAGAAAACAAAAAAAATGTATCTGAATTTGCTCGAAAGCATGAAAACATAACATTGGGATACCTACTCAAACAACAAGGTTTAATAATAAAACTCCCTATTCACAGAAAATATGAAGAGCCGAGCACGCTCTTGGCTCATGATGGTTTTTTTTCTTGGACTTTTTTTGGCCGGACCATTTTCTTTCTTCTTGTGGCTCTCTTCATCTTTTCAAATGGACCCTATATACATACATAGTATTCATATTCAAGAATATAATGGGATTTGAATGAATCATACTTCATATGATATGAACGAGAGAAAATTACGGGTTGGTGAAATAACGAAGAATAATTGAAACAGCCAGATGACGATCCTATGATGATAATCATGGTATTATGGGAGAACTCCCGTGCACAGAGTAAAACCACGAAATAAAACCATGAAAAAAGTGCGAGTTGAAAAGTTTTGCATAAGATGAGCACATCGCTGAAGACTGAAGAATAGTGTGCTAATGAAAGCTCATCATCACTGTATTCATGTGGATGGTCATTAAAAGCAATCATGATTCGGTCATCCGTATTACATGAGCCATGAGCTTATACTCTGCTGCTGGACTTGTGGAGAAGCGAGTGAAGAAAAAAATATTATTTGCCTTTTGCTTGCGAAAATAAAAATAATAACCTACCCCACTCGCTCCTTATCTTGTTTTCTAGCTCTGGATACTTTTCTGTCACAACAAAAGTACAAAGTAACAGCATTAGATGACGAAATGTTATGTTCAAAGTCTGCAATTAAATAAATGAATATTTGTCCAAAAGATATTTCTGTAGGTTATCTCCTCTGGTTATCTTTCTAGTTCTCGCAGCGAGTTTAGAACCTATAAAACCGGCTCAACAAATAAATGATTTCTTCTTCCAACTTTTTCCAGCGCGGCGCTTTTACGTAACCATTTTTTTCATTTTTCTGCAAACTCCAAAGATCCACATTTTTTGTGCAAAATTGGAACAAAAATGAATGGGAAAATCGGAAGGTTTTTTGAATTGAATTGAATGTGCGATTATTTATGCATCTTTTTATTTGGCCTTGTTCCAGTTCGATAAAACTAAACCATTCATGATTTTGCCCGGAAAATGAAAGTTTGCAATGAAAGAGACAAAGGTTTCCACCTAAAATGCTAAAAGGCCAAAAAATTGAAAGAAAATGGCAAAAGAACCTGACCTATTGCCTTTGACAGGAGGTAATGGTAATATTAATATTATTGTGCGTTTGGCAAATTTTGTTTTTCTGTTTGCTCTTTGTTTTTGCCTGATGGTGGATCTGATCTGGAGATGGGAGAGAAACAAGGGAAACCTGCTTGTCTTGTCGCTGGTCTGGGTCCTGATCCTAGTCCATGTTACTGCTGCTGCAGGAGTAGTGTATGCATAATCCACCGGTTTAAGAGGTACGACATAATAAAAGCTTGTTTGCTAAAAGGCTTTTAAGTTTTCGCTTTGATATCGCTATGTAAGCCTGGTTCTATTCCGGTTTAAGAGGAACAACATAATAAAAGCTTGTTTGCTAAAAGGCTTTTAAGTTTTCGCTTTGATATCGCTATGTAAGCCTGGTTCTATGTGTGTGTACTAGTTCGCTTTTTTTTTGAGCACGGTTTGAAGCAGTGATCAGATGTTGTTTACGCGTTTCTCTGTATAAAAGTACTCATTCACTTGTCTGACTTGTTGCACTTCACATTTCGAGTCCAGCTGAGTCACTTGTTCTCAACGACTGAACGCGTAATTATAATATCTAGTGCTATTTAGTTAATACCTACCTCAAATACGATTTACTTTTTATAAGCTGTAGCTAAACTCAAAAGAGATTTTTCAAGGTTACTTTTCTACTTTGAAAGTATACATTTAAACTTATCAATGGCGAGTAAGAAGGAACTGTGTCTTGGGGATAAGAAAACCTCCCAGCAGCAAACTCCGACAAAGTTTAAAACGGTGACGCAACTGAAGCAAGAGTTGATGGAGGAGGAGGACTCGACTCCATCCAGTCCGCAAACGGCCGAGACTGTCCTCACCGCGGCCAAGAGTTACCTCGACTGTCCCGTCTGCTATGAAACGCTGGTCAGTCCCATTTACCAGTGTCAGAATGGTCACATTGTGTGTAACACTTGCATCGAAAGGATTAGCCAGTGTGGTGAGTGTCGTGTGTCCCTCTCCGGCACGAGGATTCGGAACGTTGCTCCTCGAGAACATCTGCAAAAGTGTGGATGTCCGCTGTCCAAATAAGAGTGAAGGATGTGAGGTGAAAACGACGGTGGAGCAGTTAAAGACTCATTTGGAAGTTTGCGGATACCAGTAAGTTTAATTTTAAATCTGAAAAAGAAGGATTTTCTCTATAGTCTCCAGAGAGCACACTAGTTTGGTTGAACAAGAGATTAAATGTTTATATTTTGTACTTCTCGCAGCCCAATCAACTTTTGCTTCAAGTTTCTGGGATGGAAGGACTGCAAACACTCTGTGAACGACTCGAGTGTTTTGCAGCATTTGGTGGACCAGCATCCTGTGAAGAAGCTGAACAGCTCCAATTTCCGGATTTGGCTCAATGTTTGGGGATTTCCTCTGTCCGAGGACGAGGTCCACTTTGATCCGCTCATTGTGACCTCACTCGACTGCCCGGTGCTGTTGAGGTGCCTCGTGTCCATGGACGGGCATATCACCTTCACTTGCTTCATGCTCAAGAATACGGGCACTGAGGACATCAAAAACTACAGGGTCAAGTACCGCATCGAGTCACAGACGAACGTAAGCCATCAACTACAAAATTCCAAAACCATCCGCTCTAATCCGTCTCCCTTGCTGACATGTAATTTGGCTATTGAATTCATGAATAATTTGATTGTTGTGTTGACAGGAAGCCAGCATGGAATGGTCGGGCTATGCTCAGTCCTACCGGAAATTCAAGAAGATGAACAATATCAACAGCTTCCGCATCTCCGTCGAGTCACTGAAGGAATTTTGTGAGTTCTACCAGGCCAACGTGTTCCTCCAGGCGAGGACCAAAATGAGCATCAAAGTTGCCGTTTACAAAGCTACTGATCCAGCACCGACACTTGAGGATGAGGTTTACGAGGAAGTGGATCTTTTCGGACAAAGCACTCTACATGATCCGGAGCTTAGTAAGTCTCCATTCAGATTTTGTCTCCTTCACTTTTTTTTATCTTCGGCTCATCATTTCATTGTGAATAACTTGTGTTTTTACGATATATCAGGCTCTACGGTCGTGTTCCCGACGGTGTCTTGTGACGGTTGTCGTCGTAAACCCATCCGGAATATCCGGTACAAATGCCTCCAGTGTCCGGATTACGATCTATGCAGCCGGTGTATGGAGCTCCGGCATCATGCTCATCACGTCTTTGTCCGTATACAGGACCTGAGGCAGAATGAGTTCTTCTCTCATCAGTACAATATCAGGTAGGTTTAACTATAGAACGCTTTCGTCAATCCAATTCTGACTTGTCGAGCTGGCAGTGCAATCCAAGTATAGGTCTTTGAATTTCTTGCCTAGAGTTCACCGAGGCGATTCGTTTCTTTAAACGAAGGGACGGCTTCCGATTCTGATGAAGAACAGCGACTGTTACTCTTGTAAAAGGCTCGAGTGTGGTGGTCTTGCAACTTTAATTGATTTTGTTTAACAATTATCTGTCCTCTTTGAGAGAAAAAAACGTATTAATTTTGTTTAGTGAATAATATGTAAGAAGTATGCATGTTTACTTTGATGTTCCAGACTTCTGGGAAAAAGTGTATTAATTCCGTGATATTTGTTTCTTAAAGGCGGTGATGGTGTTTTTTTAATTTATTACGACGTATTGACTACAGTTTAATGACTTATTTTTCTTTTCTTTTTGTAAAGATATTTTGTACTTTCCTTTTGACGTGTACATATAAATATACAAAGTAATTTTTGCCTTCATCTAAAAAGGAAAAAGGCACGAGTAGTTGGAAGCGAGAAAACTTTCTTCATTTTTTCATAACCGGCACAAAGTAGAGAAAGTAGCAAAGAAATCGATCTCTTTTCTTTCATCGCATCTGCATTCTCCCTCTCTCATGTCTAGGGAAAAAAGTTGCGGAGGGGAAGGCTGAAAAGCAAACCTTTTTCATACTTTGGATGCCAAAATTGGGCAGAAAAAAATTCCATTTATGTGAAACATTGACTCTCAGAATGCGTAGGAAAAGTCTGGACTCCAAAGTCTACACTCACACATCTGTTTCATACATATTCATTAAGAGAATTGGCCCGGGCAATTAGCATTAGCATTTCTTTTTATTAGGGTTCATCACCGAATGACACTTTATAGCTTGCGGTCATGTCTGTAGGTCTGCAAAATTATTCTTAAATATTGAACACAAGCGTGTGAAATTTTTAACATTTTTGTATAGTTTTCTCTCAAAGATTGAAACTGTATATTTTTGAGGAAATAAAATAGTCGACTTTGTAAGGTCCTGCCGGAGCTTTTGGCAACTCTGTTGCTTGTACAAGGATCCGAGGATCAAGAACCTTTCGAGTGCCGGGTTTTCCAGCAAGGCCATATACAGATCTTGTCATAACACAGATGGATGTAATAGTTTCTCTGTCAATTTCCACCAACTGCTCTCTTTCACCGCTTTCCCCAAGTCTTCTGTAGCAAGAACCATTTCGTTGATCAAAAAGTGGAGAAGAAAGCAAATAAAAATCATAATCATTCTCATTCTGGGAAATGATGAAGCGCTAATGGCCAACACGCCAACTTTCCCTCAATTTCTATGAACATGGACCCTTTTCAAAAGCCGAAATGAAAAAGTTGAAGCTACATACATAAGATACAATGCATGTGGGGAAAAGCTGCTGTAATAATTGGCTCCCAATAAGTTCCACATCGCGGGGTGGACTGCAGAAGGAAAATATGAATTGAAGTCATCATAATTACCTGAAGCCAAATAGTACTTGGTTTGGAGCAGAGTGTAAGCAAAATGACCACATACGTATTTTGTGGGAAATGTTATTTTTAGCTTGACTTCCGAATAATTAATTTCATAGTTTGATTACGGAAACATCTGTATTCTGGGAAATGATGAAGCGCTAATGGCCAACACGCCAACTTTCCCTCAATTTCTATGAACATGGACCCTTTTCAAAAGCCGAAATGAAAAAGTTGAAGCTACATACATGACATACAATGCATGTGGGGAAGGGCTGCTGTAATAATTGGCTCCCAATAAGTTCCACATCGCGGAGTGGACTGCAGAAGGAAAATATGAATTGAAGTCATCATAATTACCTGAAGCCAAATACTTGGTTTGGTGCAGAGTGTATAAGCAAAATGGCCACATACGTATTTTGTGGGAAATGTTATTTTTAGCTTGACTTCCGAATAATTAATTTCATAGTTTGATTACGGAAACATCTGCTACCACACTTTGAGGATGTGGATAAATGATCTTTCATCTCGCATATCCGGGCTTCACTCACTCAATTCCAGTTTCAGTGCGAAATGAGCACAAAGACCGAGTCGGAGTCCATTATATGTAGCTTTTCTAGGGGAGCTATTAAATTAGGCTTGGGATTGGGGATATAGTCTGTGGAAGAGACAAGTTGTTTAAAGCCCGACTTTTTTTATCCAACTTTGTGGAAATAACAACGTCTGCATAAATATGGTGTGCATTTTGCATTTTCCATCCCATAAAAAGCATCTGGGCTAACGAAATCAATAATTAACAATGGAAAAACCAATATCCAACAAATAATGATTCCGTGGCCAATTAGTAGTTTGCTACAATTTAAAAGAAACTAATGAAAACGAAAAACTATTCGCCACAAAATAAATAAGATGTACATAGATAACTGCATTTGCATCACAAATTGTAAAAATGTAAAAAAAATTATACCCTCATACATAAAAAAGTTTTATAAAGGCTTGCCATCATTCTAATCCATTGTTATCCCAGCCCATCGTCAAATTAATCAAGCAATTTACCTTATGTTTATCTTTCCCCTTGTTCAAACGCAAAAAAAAACCTGTATCATAATAACTTTTAATGGTTTGTACACACACACATATGTATGCAGACCCATAAAAACGGAAAAAGTCAGCTCATACGACGACGACACAGCGCTTTTCACTTTTTCCACTTCCGGCACACAAGGGGAGAAACTTTTTTGTGCTTTCCCCCACTCACCGTATATTTACATTTGCGCGTCTCACGACAGGTTTAATGGCTTTAATGAAAATGTAAATAGAAGTAAACGATAGAGGGAGAACATGACTCGAAAAAAGAAAATATCATAATAATATTTCCTTTTTTACATGCGGGGCGGGGCTCTCCTTCTCACAAAACCACACAGATGAAAAGACACAACAGAGAGCCACAATTTTAATGAGTTTTGTGTGGAACAAGACAAACACGGATAAGTTTCTCTTTTTCACTAAAAATGTTCTCCTGTTTACGCAAAAAAGTTTACTTTTTTCTCTCCTACTTTTCTTTTTCGCGATAATGACTTCACTTGAGTCATGAGGATCAAACCCCCTCTCTTTCTTTCTCTCTCTCTCTCTCTCTCTCGTCTTCTTACAAAAAAAGGAACAAACTACAAAGACTGGAAGAAAAGTTGAAGATGTGTGTGTGTGTGTTCACGTTTCTTGCTCAGAGGAACTTTCACTTCTACTTTATTTACTTATTTACTTGTGAATATTAAGTAAAAAGTCAAAGTACATTTTGATGTTGACACTGTATTTATGTCTCTTTTGCTCAACACGGCTAACTCAGGACAAGAAACAAGTGCTTATACTTTTATGTCCCAACTTTCACACACAAACATGGAGAAAAAAAAGTTAAATCAATTTGGGAGAAACGCGCCTTCATTCTGGAATTAGGGAATTAGTGTTTATGGTCGCACACACACGCGCCACACATCTTTTCTTTGCCTGCCTCCTTTTCATGGTTCATTATGGAAGAGCCGATACAAATTTCGTATTTTTTCTCTCTCCTTAAATTGCCCGAGGGGTCAACGGGGCGAGAAGGGAAAAGCTTTGGCTTTATATGTCTTGTTGAATCAATGAGAGTGGATGAGGAAAGGTAAAAAGTTTAGTAAGGAAATATGTGTGCTCGCATTTCCTCCAGGAACCAAATTCTTGCTCCAGTATCAAGTTTAGCCCGGATCCAGTATCACCTTGTGGGAAGCCAGAAACGCAATCATGCAGCAAGCCAACAAGCTGTGGGGAAAGAGGATACTTGAGCAACCATTCCTGGAGAAAATTGTCCAAAGACGCCCCAAAAATATGTATTCCTTTTGGTTTTCGACATTTTCTCCACACACACACAGCATCATGTGTGTAGTTTACACGGTACAATTGCCACACATTCCTGTTTATTAGACGTGTTTACTTTTCCTCCCGGAGAAGAAGAAAAAAGTTTCCCAGAGTGGGTGTGTATGTGTTCCAGACTGGTGTGTCGTTTCTGATGTCATGTCATGACCAGAACTAGAGAAAGAAAAAAACTTTTTCTCTCCTTTAAAAAAGTATGAGCCAGGAAAATACACTTTTTTCTCCATGTGACATGTGCCTCTAAAACGAAAATAAGAGATTGAAAAGTTGAGGACACAACCACGAAACCGGAAACAAACAAGAAATGACATGTAAGGCGAAATACGCAAAAGAAAAACTTATTACTATTCCTTGCAAAAGAGAAAGAAAGAGATGTGATGTAACATCTCTTTCGGACCAAAACGTAGTACGCAATCATCAAGTATATATAAAAGGGATTTTTTTTGAAGGATTGAATTCGTTTACGTCTTACCTCATTATTATCCTCATAATCCCTCGACTCACTTCCGGTTTGCATGTAAGCGTACAGCACGACCCCAACAACATTAAACCAGACGAGAAAAATGCGATGAACGAAATCACGTCACGTTCACATCGTCGCTCACTTTAACTTCTGACACTGACTTTTGAGAAGGGGGGAAAATTCTCCAGGAAGTATGTATTTTGTCTCTATTTCATACTCACACACAGCATTTTTTTTCTCTCCAGAACTCAAACATCCAACCTGGAACTGAACCTGAGATTCCGTTTAAAAATTTGATTTTATTTCCAAGATGTTATGGCTGACACAATTCACTTGGGAGCGTAATCAGAATAATAAAATACAAATCGATCAAGTATTTTTCAACAAGACATCACATTCCTGGAGAAAAGCTCACGCCAGCTGCAGTTCTTCTTCGGGAGTCACAGACGTTTCACCAAAACTCCAACCATGAACAAAATGAGATGCAGAAGAGAAATCATGTAAAAACTGCTTGTCCCTTTCATGCCTTCTCGGGCTGCTGCTGCACACACGCGTTCCCAATACAAAAGAGGATAATCATTTTGTAACTTTGTCCTGGAGAATAAAGGGGTTGTAGAAGAGTATTTCTTCTCCTAGTCATTTCCACTCTCCATATCCATTAAAGGATGATCATTATCAGTTCACTAGATATTTTTTCTTCTTCTTCTTCTCTCGATGACACACTACAGATAATGGGCGAGAGAGAATCCGATTCTCTCTCAGAGTTCTCCAGTGCACTCATTCACATTCACTGTGACGTCCTTGAAGAAATACGCTTTTTCCAGTTATCCCCTTTTCTGAAGAGAAGAAGAAGAAAAAATTGTATGTGTGTTTCTGCTCGTGCTATTTTTTATACGTCATCAACATCACTATTATCATCTCCTTTTGTAAAAAAAGCAAGTTTTTCCCCCAGAGAGAGTATATAAGTACTCCTTTACAATGCCATTACAATGAACGAACACAACTTTTCTCCAGATTAGATAACGAGAAAAAATCGTGAAAGAATAAGTTTTTCTTCTCCCTCTTTTACATGAAAATGAACTTGTATCTGTAGAGAGAAAAAAGCACAGGGGCGAAAACTTGTGAACTTTTTTATGTTTTCCTGGAGGATGATGGCATTCTCTGCAGAAGACAACAATATTATACAATTTGACCCGCTCTCACCGTGTCCGCCCTCTTTTCCTTTGCCCAAAGAGATATATGGGATTGGAAAAGTTTCTCCGTTTATTCATAAAACGAAGAGATCTGGACAAGAAACTAATGTCTCCAGTTTTTTCCTCCAACAGAGAAAGGCACTATAATCATGTCAATGAGGTGAATGATGATGATGGTGACCTACNTGGAAAAGTTTCTCCGTTTATTCATAAAACGAAGAGATCTGGACAAGAAACTAATGTCTCCAGTTTTTTCCTCCAACAGAGAAAGGCACTATAATCATGTCAATGAGGTGAATGATGATGATGGTGACCTACACTGACCTAGAGGTTACCATGTGTGGAATAGTTTGCCAATGCTGTAATGACATGCATAATGGTTCACCCTTGGCAAAAATGTGCGGAATGCTTTTTACATCAAAACTGGAACACTGGAACAACTGCAGCACTCGCACATACATTATCTTTTCTTCACAGTCACATAACCCAAAGTAAATACGTAAAGTTCATAGGAAATCACAACTGCATTTCGCATTTTTGGCTGGGCTTTCCACAGTCATATAATTTCATTGTAGCTCATCATCGCATTGTCTGCATACAGTTCTGGAGAAATTATAGTCGTTTCCAGCACATTAAGAGTAGGCACTGGGCAATCCATACCTTGTACCTTGGAGTAAAAATGGATTTTTTGAAATCGTTCCAAAAAATGTACTCCCTTTTGAAGAAGGAAAAAATCTCGCCTTCTTCCAACGGATTTTTTTATTGCATGCATAAGTAATCCTGGAGCGTAGTAGTACTGGAAAGCAAACTGCTGGATGGATTACCATGAAAGAAAATGAGTAGAAATTGGAATACAGAGAGAGAAAGAGAAAAAATATATTAAGAGATGTGTGTTCGTGTGTCGGTGTTGTTTAAGATGCGATGTCGATCTGACTCCATCCACGCCACAACTCATGTGCTGGATAAAATGTTGCCGAAGCTAAGGAGGAGGAAGTGGAGGAACGCGTCTTGAATAAAAGAGGATTTCCTTTGAAGAAAGTATGCTGTGTACGGAATGAAAATAGTTGGTTCAGTATATACGAGATACTTTTTTTGCAGAAAGTTTCATGAACTGCAGAGAAGGTCTATCCTGGAGAAGACAGCAGACCTGTGCTGGAGAGAGAGAAATTCATGGATATTGAATGAGATGATATGGACTGAGTTGCGATCACAAGAAATTATAAAAGATTCAAAGTTCCATTGCGATGAAAGTAGGACGAATCAATTGGAGTTGAGATCGTATCAAGTATCAATATCCATATTCTCAAGGAAATGGCTGTTGTGGGATCAATGATCATCGCCATCTTTATCGATGTTTTTTTTCTGGGGGAGACTGGAAAAATACACGGGACCGCCGGCGTCGTCGTCGTAAGGATGAGAATCACCTCATTTCAGGATACTCCGGGACGACCACATGCGTCATCAATGATTAAAAAGGATATATCTCTCCCTTTGCAAAATCCTTCGTAGGTTTTTGAAAGTGGGAATCACCTCATTTCAGGATACTCCGGGACGACCACATGCGTCATCAATGATTAAAAAGGATATATCTCTCCCTTTGCAAAATCCTTCGTAGGTTTTTGAAAGTCACGGCTCTGGAAAACAGAAAAGACACGAGAAGTTAAAAAGGGATCGGCTGGCTGGAAAAAAGCTTTTCTTTCCTTCCGGCGTGGGTATCGAAAGAGAAAAAGGTACAATTTAAATAGGAGCTTCTCCAGTAATCAAAAAAGGAAAGTGGAAATAGCGCCGTGTACTCTTTTCTAGTATCCGGTTATAGGCAACGCTGGATAAAAGCTTTTTTCCTCTCTTTTCAAGGTTTCACAATTAAATTGACCGTTTGATAGAGCCATTTCGGATGAGAAGCTAGAAAGCCAATACCGCTATCGTTCCCTTTCTAACAGCCAAGTGAGATGGAGGTTTTAATGCCACTTGATCTTTCCCACACATGAGGTTTTCAGTTTTCACCTATAACAATCAAATAACGGTTTCCTTTTTTGGGGGAATCGGGAAAATTGCAAAAGCTAACCTACTTACATAAGTACATGTGCATGTATAATCTTTGTAGTTTTGTGCGAAACAAAATTGCTACTAGATTAAATTAAAAACTCTGTCCTTTTTGCCTTTCTGGGAATTGAATGGAGAATTTGTCTGGAATCTAAATCTGACTCATTGCGGCTTACTGGTTGATGCTGATCAGATCATTGAGTATGTACATAAGTATCTCTGATTGAGAAATGTACTGTGTACTGAAAGAGATGCCGATCTGCTCCCCCAGTCAAAAAAACAACTTTCTCAACTTTTTTTTACTAAAGCTAGACAAACAGGAAAATGTGCATACCTTTTGTGCTTTTCCCTTTTACTTACATCGACCTTTTTGTCTACGAAAAAAGGACCGGAAAGACAAATAAAAACAAAAAAAAAAAGTTGTGTCTAATGAATCGAAAGTTGAATTGAATCAAGAGGTAAAGATAAAAGTGGAGAAAGGAGGATGTGAAAAAAGGGAGAAAAAAGCGGTCTCTTCACTTCACTCATTTATCAAGTATCATAATGTTAAACCCTCTGTGACTCACTGATTGTCTCAAAGAGAAAAGGGCAAAAAAGCTCAATGGAACGCAAACGTCAACTGTATCTGAACTGGTCTTTGAGTTGAGCTTGATTAAACGTTCAATCTTCCTTTGAGTAAACCGTGCAGGGTGAAGGGCACAAGCATGAAACGTGAGGAAACTTTTGTTCAAGTCGGTAAAAAGGTTGAGTGGCCCCTTTTGTGCAAATATGTGCAAGTAATTTCCAACCAGTTACTTTGAATTGGACTTAAATTAGCTAATTTTGAAATAAACAATGGCTTGAATGGTTTACCTAATTTCGGTCAGCTTTGTGCACATTCAATGTTATATTTTGAAAACACATCACGTGGCAAACAATAGAAATTCACAAACGTTGCCTTTCCACTAATTTTCACAATCAGCAAAAATGTAATTATAACTGCTATTTCCGATCAGAGAAAAGTATTTCCAACTGTCTTTTTGCTAATTAAGCCTTGTTGAGTCCAAGGTTCACACGTTTGCGAAGGAACAAGAATGGCCCACTTCCATATCTTAATTTCTTTTAAAATCTCCTTTTGGCTAACAAAGTGCCCCAATTATGTATGTATTACGTGAACAGCATCTCGTGATTCCAGAGCACGTAATTTTTCTTTGTAATGGTAAGCGAGAAGAGCGACAAAAGAGCTGTCATCAAGAATTCTTATTCCTCATTCAAAAGTCCATCTTCAGCCATTCGGTTGGCCATGCAGAAATCGGAAAGAAGTAAACCGCACAGACTGTACCCTTTTTCCAGGATTTCCTCCTCACAAGAGATTTTTTGTACAATGTAATTCATGAAAATTTGTAGGGTGAAAGCAGAGAAGGGAACACACACTTTCTCTTTTATACTTTTGCAATCGTTCCGTCTCTTCTCTTTCTTGGGCTGTCAAAAGAGACCAAGACAAAGAGATGCGTTGGATGGTGTCTCTCTGCTGACTTTTTTCAATGGCGCAACTTTTTACTTTAAAAAAGTGAATGCTCTCCCAAAAATAAATCTCCTTTTTTCTCCTCGATTTTCCTAAAGTCAGAATCAAAATGTGGTATTACAACTGCTATTACAAAGGGTTGTATTCTGGAGAGAGTGAGAAAAGTCTCTTCTGGAGAATAGCTTCTGCCTTGCACGTTGCAAGTGACAAGCCAACTTGAGACTGAGCTGTTGGAGTGGCCATGCACTGGGAGAAATAGCGAGTCTCTCTCTCTCCCTCTCTCCACCAAAGAGATAACCCTATTGTGTTATCTGGGAAAATGCTTTCACTTCACAATATCTCTTTTCTACAGCGGACCACTTTGCAATTTCATTACGTAGGCATATTTTACTTACACTTGCTAAAGTCCGATGGTGGTAATAGTGGCGTGCAATTTCTCTTCATAAGCATAATCATTGTATGGGTCACACCGAGCCAATTCTTGGGCGCACTAGTGGTCTCTTGAAAACTTTGAAAATTCTTGCAGAGAACTTCCAGGGAAATGTTGCTGCCGGAGAAGTTTGAAATGCTATTTTCCTTAAAGAGAGTTTGAACTTAAAAGGCCTTAGTGTACTAGTATGGATGAAAGCGTTTACTTTTTCCTCAGCCTTCTTTCCTCCAGGTCAGAGGCTTCTATAGATTATTTATCGTTTTCTGGAGCACGACAAGGGAGCAGTTACAGTGGTGGGGAGCATCTTTCATTCTGAC
>JAHZMY010002082.1:0-19519 GCA_027743915.1 Seira sanloemensis | reverse complement strand
CTGAGTCTCCGTCTTCTCCTCCTGCTTGTCAATTTTGCACATGTATTTTCCAGTGTCATTCAGCTGCGGCTTTTTGATCGTGAGCCGGCACAAGCCCGTCATGTCTTTTGAGATGTCGTATTCATCGCCATCCTTGAGGAGGGTGTCGCCCTTGTACCAGGACACGCAGGCTCGGGGACTCGACACCGTGCACTCCATCTCAATCTCTCGGTTCACGTAGCCATCGTGCCGCTTGTTCAGTGGGCGGATGAAGGTGAACGTGGGATCAGCCTCTTCCACCGTGAGGAAGGCCTCTGATTTAATGCCGTTGATCTCGCATGTGTAACGGCCCATGTCTTCCATTCTTGGGTTGTTGATGACCAAAGTGTACGTCTCATTCTCCACTTTGATCTTGTATTTGTTGCCGAGGAACAGTTCCTGGTCAAATACAATGAAGAGAGAGTAATAATATGTACTTGTTACAATATTGTATGTAAGCCAGAATGTGAGACAAAATTGTAGGTGGACTTACATCTTTGCGACAGTACCATCTTGCTCTGCAGTTGCCCTTTGAGAAGATCGCTTCGAAGGTCACCTTCTTCTCCTTCCCTTCCTTACAGTATTGGTCCACTAATGGTTTTTGGAATGAATCTGTCTTCTACAATTTCCCATTGAAAATGCATCAGTTAAATTCCCTTCCAACAACACAATGCGTCAATCAGTCGTCAATAGTATGAAAATAGAAACAAAATGTTGTAGTAACTGCCCGAGTTTTCCTATCAGGCCAGGCAAGTTTGCATTAGAGTTTTTGTGTCTGTTTGATTTGTGTAGCGAAATGAAAACTGGATTATTTCTCATTAACAGTAAAAAAAAGTGTTTGCAATTCATCAGACATCAAAGCTAAACCAAATTTAAAGTATATTTTTTCTCCAGTGTGATTTGTATTTACACTTCATATTTTATAGCTCACAATGCGTCAATCAGTCGTCAATAGTATGAAAATAGAAACAAAATGTTGTAGTAACTGCCCGAGTTTTCCTATCAGGCCAGGCAACTTGCATTAGAGTTTTTGTGTCTGTTTGATTTGTGTAGCGAAATGAAAACTGGATTATTTCTCATTAACAGAAAAAAAGTGTTTGCAATTCATCAGACATCAAAGCTAAACCAAATTAAAAGTATATTTTTTCTCCAGTGTGATTTGTATTTACACTTCATATTTTATAGCAAATATGTATTTACATGTACTTGTTCCCATGATTTCAAAATGCTCAAAAAATGTGCGGAAAAAATGCAGAGAAGTGCCAGAGGGAGGAGATCCCCCGATGAGAGTAAACTGAAAAGAAAGTGAAAGAAGAAGAAGAGAAAAGACAGAGATTGAGAAGAAGGAAAAAGAGTTTTTTTCAAAAGCATGCACGCAACAAGAAAGAAAGCATACGGAAACGTTCATTTCGCAGACTTCTACAAAATACAAAACACAGCGTCAAAAATACGATTCGAGTTGGGCGCGCGGCAAAAATTGCTTTGCGCGCGTGAGCTGTAACACAAGTCTGCTGGCAACAAAATGAAATTGGAAAGTTAACCTGTGAAAATCGTTGACCTGCATCTTTGCGATGCCATCATAGGGAAATACCTTCAACCTTGAAGCTTTCAAAAGTTTAAAATGTTTTAAAATATTTTAGTACTTTAGGCATTATTGGAAAGTTAACCTGGGAAAATCGTTGACCTGCATCTTTGCGATGCCATCATAGGGAAATACCTTCAACCTTGAAGCTTTCAAAAGTTTAAAATGTTTTAAAATATTTTAGTACTTTAGGCATCACTTTATTTTACATAAATTAGTAACAAGAAGTTTAATGCATTGACTGAGTGATCCAACTGAAAAGCGGTTAGTATTTCGGATGAGGAGTTGTCAATCGAAAGCTAGGTGAAATCACTTTGAATTAGCATGCAGTTTATATAAATACGTATCGTGCTGAAGGACATGACTTTACAAGTCAGTCAATCAATATTACAGAGAAAGCACGAGTTGCTCCTTCCAGATTGAACCCTACCTGATAAACATGTATTTATGTAATTCTTTTGAATTGTGTGATAATGGTGTATAAGAGTATAAGAGACGTGCGGAGTCGTGCGGCAATTTTGGTCAGAAAGGTCTTCCGTTGCTTCCAGTCTGAAAGGACGTTTTTTGAAACATGCAACTAGATACATGTTTGAATAAAATTTAAATGGGAACATTGCCATTCAACATGCCCGCCCAAACAACTACTGCGAGGATTAATTGTGAAATTTTTTTAGTAAGACGGTCAAAAAGTGTTTTTTTTTTCGTTTCTTTCTGTTGGAGGAGGGTGGAGTAAGGCGGGCCTGTTTTCCAAATAGTAACTTTCACAGAGAAATCGCTTTGTTTCTTTGCACGTGCTCCATTGCAATAATTGATTAAGTGACCAACAAGTCATGTGACAAGAAGGCTGTTTTTCCTGTCTGAAAGGACGTTTTTTGAAACATGCAACTAGATACATGTTTGAATAAAATTTAAATGGGAATATTGCCATTCAACATGCCCGCCCAAACAACTACTGCGAGGATTAATTGTGAAATTTTTTTAGTAAGACGGTCAAAAAGTTTTTTTTTCCTTTCTTTCTGTTGGAGGAGGGTGGAGTAAGGCGGGTCTTTTTTCGAAATAGTAACTTTCAAAGTAAAATCGCTTTGTTTCTTTGCACGTGCTCCATTGCAATAATTGATTAAGTGACCAACAAGTCATGTGACAAGAAGGCTGTTGAGCTGGAGTGAAATCAACTTTCACCCCATACCAAGAACCTTTTCTCTTGTCGGATACACAAAAGAGGGATTGAAAGCGAAGGGGAAAACAAAACAAATTGAATATCTATATTCGTTTTTTGTGTGTGCAAACTCCAACCTCCTTTCTGCTTAAAGGTTGAAGAACAGGCCAGTCTGGAATGACGTCTGCCAGAAATGAGGATCTCCGTGAGGGTGTTCTTTCTCCAGGCTGAACACATACATCACATTACAAGAACACACAACCAAGACAACCAACCGCAAGACAAAAGCTCGAGAGACATTGGACATCAAATGTGGAAATTAACGACACATACAATTATTAGGCTGAATGCATTGCTAAAGAGGGAAATCATTTCTAATTTCATTGACTTCAACGCGATGAGTTCATTTGAAAAAACTGTACCATGTTTGGGTTCACAAAAAGCAAAATCATAATAATAACTGCGTCCCATCATATATATTAGCAAGATTTGTCTGAGTTTTGTTAGCGAGGAAAATAGGTCCAAGTAGCTAGTTTTAGAATATGTTTGGTTAAGCTCAATATAAACGAGAAATACTAGTTTTGTTCATATATACTTCAGTAGGGGAGAATTGAGACGGGACGATGGGCGTTAGCCAAGGGTCAGATTTCCGTAAGTCCACTGGCGACAATATGGNATGGGCGTTAGCCAAGGGTCAGATTTCCGTAAGTCCACTGGCGACAATATGGGCCAGTCCGGGATTATTTCGGGGAGGGACGGTCGACGTTTGATTTTGGAAATCGCCTATATACAACATATTTACAACGGACAAGGAACACGTATTTACAGTAATGCACATTTTTTTTCATATTACAAACACGATTAGTTGAAACATTACAGTATAGCGATAAAAGCTTTGTTGTGAGTAATATTTGTAATTCAGTGAGTACTATTAGTGAGCTAGATACATTTAATTTATCAGAAGTGGAAGAGAAAGGTTCAAAAGTTTGATAATATTTTGACGATCTGAGTCTCCCTTCTCATTTCTGCAGGGGAAATGGTCCATGCAAAGAGTTCATGCAACATTCAGAGTTTACGGACAATAGATGGGATGCAGTTATATGTTCAAGTGTCTGAGTATGTAAAAAACGGAATATTGACTTAAGCTCGTGGGCAGTGCCCTCCTTGCCCAGGTTCCACAGAATTTCCCAGGTAGAAGAAAAACAAAGCTGGAAGAAGCATGTATTTTTTGTGGGAGACTCATGCTGAAATGGATGGAGGACTAAAAAAAGTCGTTCTTGAAAGTTGTGTACAGGTCTTGACGCAGGGAAAGAGTATTAAGGAAGATTTTGTTTGTTTAATAAAAGTGTTCTGTGATTCTTGTACCTTGACCCAGTTCCATGACGACTTTTCCTTCTGAGTGGAAGGGATTTTGAGCACCTCCTCCCCTTCAATTTTGACGACAAAGTCATGCGTCGCGTCCTCAAAGATGCCCGATAGAATTTCTAAAGGGCCACTACTAAGTTTCTGAGACAAGGAAAAATCAAATCATGAAAGGATCGATGCTCTCTCTCTCTACACGATTTCGTTGTTGGGGAATGTGGGCAACCCAGGCAAGGCTTTCACAACACAAACATGAAACATTTCTCACGGGATGAATTCCACATGGTACAGGATTCTACATCTACCTCACACGGTCAACAAGAAAGCGGAGAAAAATTTTCTACTACTTCACTAAAGTATTTGCACATTGGTCTAAACTAAGGACAGAGAAAGAAGAAGAGACATTTTGAAAGATCCCTACGACAGGGGCACAAAAAGAGATAGAGAAAATAGGAAGAAAATGCACCTTCATGTTGAAAATGTACCTATTCTTTGTGACCCAAAAAATATGTGTGCTTCGGACGTCATAAATCATCTCTTACGTTTCTTTTCTGAAGATCAAGTTCATGTTCCTGATCATCACAAACAATCACTTACCCTTTCAATATGCTTCAGTTTAGGCTTCTCATCTTTCGGAGTTTCCTTGAGCTCGTATTTCAGCTCCTCTTCCTCCTTTGCCCATTTCTGGTACTTTCTCTTCTTCAACATGGCACGGAAGTCCATGCCACTGGCATCTACTCACATCCAATCAATTGAGTCAGTTTTGGCCTAACATTTGTCCAATTTGTTACGTGGATTTGTGCAATCAGCATTAAATATTAACATTGTCAGTTTCCCCGTGATCTTTTTCCGACAATAACTCATAACTTTGTATGAGTCATAAGTGAAAGTAACCTTCAACCGCTGTGTAGTTCTCTGCAATGTCAACAATCGCAGGTGGTCCCGCGTCTCCAACCGCCTTGAGTGGAGTGGATGGCTTATCAATCCGCTCCTCCAGGTCGGCCACACTCGGTCGTCGTACATCGGCACTAGGTCGTCGCCGCTATAGTAATCAGCCTCACATTTTAGAAGCCATTTTGTGAAGGAGAAAACACTCGTCGGAAAAGCGTGATTGCGACATGCTTTGTCAATACATGAGAGTAGTTTTTTACTGTATGTCATAACATATATATTTATTTAAATCGTTCATTAAATCGTTTCCTTTTTTGTGTCAGTGTGTTCAATCAAAACGGTTCGTTTATGTGTGATATATAAGCGTATCATATCATTTTATAGCAGTTTTCTGGTGCTTACAATTAGTACCATATTTGGATTACAGAGAATTAGCTGTAAAAAATTAGTAAATGTTGCGTGTTGTATGTTTTCAGTTAATTATGTCTGTACAAAACCGTATATATATATATTGTTAAAAATGTTATTCTTTTCCGAAATGGTGATTCTGTCTGTTTATATTACACGAGATAGTTGTCTTTATAATTTATACATAAAGTATTATTTACATAGAAAGCTACATAAAGTAAGTTTTTAAGCGAGTGACGCGATGCGGTACGAATATATTATGTAGTTTGAAATCACAAGAGCCCATAAATTATCAAGCTAAGCCAGTAAACGCTGAACATAAAAAAATGATTGCGGCGTGAACTGAAAAAAATGAAGCTAACATAAAAGGTGCTTTGCGTTGAGCTATATAAAAAGCTGCTGTTTTAAATGGGAGTTAATGCGTCAACATAAATGAAACATATAGAGATTCTTTTCATTTTCTAGTTTCCGTAGAAAAAGAAGCACATTATTTCTTGTAACATAAAGTCTGACACAAAGATGTTAAGAAACATAATATTTTTTTCACGTTTCAGGTTGTTGCCTGCGCAATGTTAAGACACATGTTTTAAAAGATATTTTTAGAATTACAAAAAAAGTTTATTCAAAAGGTGTATTGGGGTAAAACGAAACATAGAAAAAGATACGAGGAGAAAAAAGTAAAAAAAATAATAATAAATAAATGATAAGCTAGTCGGTGACTGATTCGTCATTCAAAAAATGTTCATTGGAATTCATCCACATACTTACTCTCTGAAATTTTGTAGTTGAGCTGTGCCTTTAGATGCAAAAAATACAAGTTTAATTGAGCGCATATTGTAGCCTAAACTATGAGGACAGTGACACTGGATACCAGACATCCTTTCTACTACGACGACGATAAGCACGTTTTTGAAAGGACGATACGATACAAATACGAATTACGAGGTGAACAAAAAAGGCATACATAAATTATGGACGTATTTATATACTGAAGCGGATTCTAAAAAGTCTAAGATAAATAGATCTCTAGCATCCATCTAGGTACTACGGTACTACTCCAAGACGACTTTTGAGACTAAAGACTTGAAGATTACTTTTTAGCAAGTATATAATTATTTATACTAGACGGGTGACATATGTGTGGAAAGATTTCGCGTTCCTTCTTTTGTTTTCTTTTTGTGTTAGATTTAGAGTGAATATCATGGTTTAATTGGCTAACCTGTTTGTCCGTACCCGGTCCGAGTAAGCCACCTCGCTTAGTCTGCACGCGATTATGTACACAAGTGTGAAGCGACAATTAAGGTGGAAGAGAAGATATATACAAAAAAGGATTTGCAATTAAGTATCTGGGATTACAAAATTGTACACATATTTACATCATAAATTTACACGTCCCTTTGACTTTTTTGTTTGTTGATTGTACTCATAAGTATATATATTTACATTATATTTACAAAGTCGATTTAGAATATTAAGAGAAAGTTATATACTTAATATTTATAATATGCTTTGGTTATGGAGAAACGCGACATGCGTTACTTTCTTTACAAAGACCATTTGAAAGTCCCATGCAATCATAATCATGATCCTGAAAATGTGTAAATCAAAGTCATGCTATCTACTCTATAATACAACTCCACCAGTCGTCCTCGTATTCCGGTATCATTTTTTATTCTTCAAGTATGCCTTAATCAGTCCTTACTCGTCACCATGTCAAATAATAAAAACGTGATTAAATGATAAAATAAAAATAAAATAATAAATTGAAGAGAAGGGAAGGAATAGAAAGATGGATAAAAGGAGCTGATAGGATTTTTGTACCAAAAGTAAAGTGATACGGGGAGAAAAATTCGGATGTATAGATAATAATTTTTTTCAAAGGCAACCTCGTTAAACTGTTGATTTTTTTAGCTGGAGTGTCAACAAAGCTATTTCAGTCTGGAGAGAACTGCGTGCACAAAAAAAAATCCAAAAAAAATGTTCAAGAGTTGCAGTAAGTGCATCATCGCATCGCATGCTTTCAATCGTAGCAAAATAGGTGTTTCTCACACACGACACATCCTCTTTTGCTGATTCCTTCGAGTTTTTGATTGAAGAAGAGAAAAAGAAGCTGAAAGTTGGATACAGTTTATTTTAAGCGGTGAAGCAAAGCGAATAGAAAAAAATGGGATGGAAAAAAGTGCATAAAACTATAAAAACACGTGGTTGAAAAGCTAATAAAAAGCTTAATTTTTGAATAACGTGTCGTTGTAAACAAAAATTTTGTGCTCTGTTAACTCCCGTCAGCATGGAGAACAGAACATAAATTATGATCTGGATGCAAAAAAATCCATCAAAATGCTTGTCGATATACTTATATTTTTTGAATTTCAAAAATATTTCAAAAATGGTTTTACAGAGGACATTCACAATATTTGGAATAATAAAAAACTTAAATTTTGAATAGAAAAAGTTTATAAAATCAATAAGTAAATAGAGGCACCGAAACTAAATAACTTTACCAAATTAACAAAAATTCAAAAAGGCTGATTGAATACAAAAAAAAATTATGAATGTCCTCGTTTTGATGTTTGCAAAAAAAAGTTTTGATTTTACCTTAACAAGGCTACTGAAAAAATGTTACGAGTATAGCATCACTTTTTCATTCAATAGTCAGCTACAGTGAAAATTCCTGAAGCGTTGTTACACAAAAGTGACACCAAGAATGTTTTTCCTACTCAAATATACGTACATATGTATATATGGGAGACTATAAAACAGGGATACGACTAGAAAAACTTTCTGCTAGAAAAACAATATTTGTCTTCCAAAAAAGTACATCTTAATAAAAAGGATAAAAAAATTGCATCAGAATCTAAGTAGTTCAAGCTTGCTCATCAGTTTCAAAATGTTGGTATACATATTTGAACTTGTGTCTTTGTGTGTGTGCTTTTTTCAAAATAGTATTTCTTCGTTACCATAAAGCAAAATCTCACCTTATCCAAAAGTTCACCAGGACGAAGTTTTCCAGACTGTAGCCAGAGAAACCGATTAAAATCATTGTATTTTAAGGCGAAGAATTTAAAAAAAGTTCCTAAGTACGTCAAGGAAGTATTTCATCTGATGCAAAAAATTATGTTGACTTTGAATCCACTTTTTAGTCTACGTTAATTACCTGCAACTTATCTACGTCTACATTTCCCCCTTAACTCGAAGCATTTTTAGAAGAGATTTCCAGAGGAGTTTCTTTTGTTGGTACAAACATTTTTATGGAAACATGTAGTGACAGCAACATAAAAATAAAAGTGGACTGAGAAGCTTTAACGAAAAGAATAGTTTTACATAAATTGGGAGGTTCAACAAGGCTTGCTCCAAAATTGGTTGGGTGAGATGTGAGTGAGCCATATGCTCACAAATGGCTAAGGACTCTTTTAATGAACTGAGATAAACGAATCCAAACAATTTCTAATTAATTTGTCATACACTGCCTTCATCTCACCTTGCTTTTTGAGCATACCTTTTGTTAGCGGGGAGGACATCGATAGCACAAAGGGTGAAGGGGGCGACAGCTATACATACGGATAAGATTTTTTTCCTGAATCGGAAAGTTACATTAGGGCTAAACACTATACAAATAATATTACCAGGATAGTTGCAAAAACATGCCAGTTTTTTTTCTACGCAAAAATTTCCTGTCATATAAGATACTTGTTAGATGCTCTAAATAGTTTAAAGGTGAATTACGTAAATTCCGCAGCACAAAAGAGACGGAAGCTTGTTCGGCCTTCCCGTTCATACATTGGCAAAATGCGGGTGAGTATAAATTGTGTATATTTTGTACTATATACTGTACGTATATACGCATCTAATTTCATTCGTGAAAAAAATTCCAAATCCAAAAATTATTCAAAATGTTTCGTGTTATTTGTATTTATAATCATTCCGTTTTAAAATACAAGGATGCATTAACGTGCAAAAAAAATCTAATTGAATAATAATAAATATGTATATACAAGATGTATATTTACAAGAAAGTATTATTTAGTTAATATTATAACGGGGACCGTTATTTATCTCAAAAAAATCAACGGTCTCCCCATTACGTTTTTAATGAAAGCTACAAGATTGATCTTTTCAAAACAAAAAATAGTCCGTGTTACTCTTTTCGTTCCGTGCTAATTACACAAAAATTGATTTTGTATGGTTCATCTCACCTTTTTCTCTTCCAAAACTTCTCCCGGCCGAAGCTTCCTATGCTCCTAATAATAATCATAGTATATTTATACGAGAACTATAACAAAATATTTCTTATAATGTTCTATTTGTTTTAAACAAAATTATATAAAAAATGAGTCTAGGTAATAAAAAATAAAAATAGGCTTTGCCCTTTTTGGTTAGCGTCTATGTACAAAAAATATATGTAATTTTGAGAAAATAAAGGTGAAAGGGCTACTTTTTTATCTACAGAAAAGAACTGATAAAATGGTTATTATTATGTTTCGCACTATTTTTTCCGTTTGTACCGAAACTACTAAAGGGATCTAAGATTGTCTACAATTTTAAGGAGGATATCACTGGGTAACGGTGGTTTCATTACGGATACAATACGAGACGACACAAGTGACAAATAAAAAATACATTTTTATGTATAGTAGATAATTTTGATGTGGAACTTGAAACCTCATTATTTGCCGTTTCATTTTCCCTCTGGGATCTCTTCGTGACAAACGTAAAAGCTGTTCAGACGTTTATCTCCATTTTTACCCTAAATCGAAAGGAATCGAGGTTGAGGGTGGTGGGATCAAGGGAAAATTATAAATATCTCTTTTTTGGGCAAGATTCTCCTTCCAATTATAAACATAGAAATTTTGTATCAGTCCAAAGAAATTAGTAGTCCTTCAACCATTCATTTTACTCTGAATAGCAGTAATATGACATTTTTCTTTCAAATTTACAGCTGAAAAGAAGAATTTAGATGTGAGAATAAATTGATTTAAAATGATGATTTGAAATGAGTCATGTACCTCATCGGTGATGATGAGAGAGGGTCGTCTCCCCTCCTGCTCGGGCGGAATGAGTGAGCCTCGTCGTGAGGATGGACCACTTCCAGGGGCCAGTGACCCTTTGCGACTCGGCACTGGCGACTTCTCCTTCGAAACTTCGAGCTTGGGCGGTTCCACCACCTTGGGCGCACCAGGAGCCGCCTACATCATTGACAACCCAGAGTGAATGAGTACTTACATGACGCCATGTGCATGGAAAAAGTCAACTGCGAATTACTCAAATTACATTTTGAGCTGGAAATAGTAATTTGCGTATAATATTATAAAGCTTCATAGTGTTGTACATTTAGAAGTGGCAAGTTTTTTTTTAAACTTTTGGCTGTGTCTATATTTAAGGTCTCGACTACTTCGAGTCCAGATGAAGCTGTGTGTACTCTACGGTTTTTTTAGAGTTACAGTTTTTAGTTAGATACTTTTTTCTGCTGGAGCATGCTGAATTACATTAACCGGAAGTAATATAGACTGAGAATTACAAGTAAAATGAGTTTTACGGTGGGATTTACAGTGCTTGTATTTACTACTAGTATTACTCACGTGCATATTCCATTTCGTGTGATATTGGTACTTGTGTGTGTGTACACTTTGTTTTTAGGTGATTATTACATTCCATATATTTAAATATCTCTCTCACTTCTCCGTGAAGTAAGACGATGGTTTGTTGTGCGCAACGTGCAATAACTTCTCAAGTGATAGTTTCATATCAAATGTGCCATGTCAATTTCATTCCATTGCATTGATCATTCCAAAACACAAAACGGCAGGCGTGTACACATTCAACATTCAATTCGACTCTAAATATTGTGACAAAAAAGTGAGGAGAACATGTAATTTGTTGCAGAGTGTGGAGATGAGCTTCTCTCGCACAGGCAGAGCAACATGCGACATATCAAACAACATTCACGATCTCATGTACATAATATTCATTCTTTCTATCGCGTGCTAAAAATCCATGCGAATTAGCGTTTCGAGCATTGAAAATGTTGTGAGGGAAATGTAAGTGAGGGAAACAGGTGCAGCTTGTAACGATTCTCCACTTCATCCTTGTGATTACCAATAATATCGGTTTGTGCTTTCAGTTTGACGTTCACGCGTCAACTTTTCAGAAGAGAAAGTTGCCAACGAAGGAGGACTTTAGGTGAAAAGGGATAATGCCATCTCCGAGCTCTCCAACACGAAACAGTTTTTTGAGGCCATAGGATTTTTTCGTGAGTGACAAGGGGAACCCAACGGACAGCGTCGTTTTTTTTACTTCCATTCCATCCTGAAAAACTGTTCTCAATTTTTAGCAGAACTCTTGCAATTTGTTATCTATCAAGTGACGGAGGGGAAACCAAATATTGTGGGGAAAAATGAAGAAAAATAAGTTCAGAGTTGACGACGATAAAATAAAAAAAAATGTCTCAGGAAATGCTGAGCTTGTTGAAAACTTAGATATTGACTTGATGTAAATATACGATCGCTTATATAATTACCTATGTATATATATTTTTTGAGAACTATCGTCATCACAACCATCGTTTATTTTTTATGGGGAGAGAAACGCAATAAAGGGATTTTTTACGGTGTAATGTTTCCATCCTTCGGGAATCCGTCATTTGACATTAGCATCACATTCTCCCACGCAAAATCTATAGGCGCGATTTTTTGCGTATATCTTGTGCTCCCTATGCCACGTCAATTAGTCAATGATAATGGCGTGCTACCAGTGGCCATCAATCAAAGCCGGGATGAGCTTGTTGATATTGATTATATAGCAAAGTCATAATATTTTTTGACTTCCTTTTTTGCCCAGACTATAAATTGCCTCTTAATATTTTCCCCGCTCTCTCTCTCCCTCAAACAAACACAGGCACACACACACACACACATTTCTTTGGGTTTCGAGGTCTTGGTCTAAACGGTCTGAATATTTTTTAAGAGGGGAAAAGAAAGAAACTGCATGATGCATGGTGCGATGAAGATCAGCCCATTGATGATGATGATAGCATTCCATCAAAATGTAAAGATAAGATGAGAAGATGAAGCGAAGATAGAATAGGATAATTTCAAAGGGAAAAAAGACGAGCTGAGAGAAGGATGTGGCATGGTGAAATGGACACCGGCCAAAATAAACAAAAGACGGGGAGCAAAGTAAAGTATACGCACAGGTTCTTTTGAGACTATTTATTGCTTCCCGTTTGAATGAGAGGGGAAAGCAGGCAGAGATTTAATTAGATCTAAGAGGAAAAAAATAAGCTTGTGTGCGTCTAACGCGATACTTCCCTAATGATCACCACACGTAAATGTCATGAAAGGTGAGGTAAACCTAACTCATCTTTTTGATGATGTTGACGATGCCGATATGGTGAGCGGTAGACGTAAGTACTTAAATATTATGCCTCTGAGTAACTCTTGAGAGGAGAAAAGTGCTTTCAAAGCCAGAAAACAACTACCATCAGGATAAGTATTTTTACAATGAAAAGATGACATAATACTCGATTCTTGAGCTTGAAGATATTTGAGCTCTGTGTTAAACGGAGATTTCAAAGATTACTTCTTGAACGAAAGCACATGGCACGATGAAAAGTAGTCATTTGAGGCTGCTCAAAATCGTACAACGAAAGCTTCATTGTTTAATGTAGGTCGACTGCTTGAGGAAATCGGTTTTTACGCATTTGTCCTGAATTAATTAGCATGCGAATTACTGAAATCGAGCAATGCTGTATTTCTCAAACTGAATTTTTTTCTTCTCATCTTCAAACTCATTCGCTCAAGTGTCCTAACCGTGACTTCATTTTACTGTAGCTTAATTAAAGAGAAATGCTCAAATAAAAAAGTTTTTCATTGAAATTGAAAAAAAAACTAATCTTTTCAAGCTGTACTGATAAAAATGAGCAAAACCTGTACAGTTCAAATAATGGCTGGAGTCTGTGCATCCAATTAGCCTGGAAAATTACTGGAGAGGAGCTTTTTCTTTCGAATTAGAGACGTGTGGATTCGTCATTAATTAACTGAATCTTGCATTATCACATTCCTTTCCTGTGACTTATCTCATCCAGATTTTTCCACTATTCTTTTTTGAGTGCATTTCTTCTCATCTTCAAACTCATTCGCTCAAGTGTCCTAACCGTGACTTCATTTTACTGTAGCTTAATTAAAGAGAAATGCTCAAATAAAAAAGTTTTTCATTGAAATTTTAAAAAAAACTAATCCTTTCAAGCTGTACGGATAAAAATGAGCAAAACCCGTACAGTTCAGATATTGGCTGGAGTCTGTGCATCCAATTAGCCTGGAAAATTACTGGAGAGGAGCTTTTTCTCTTGAATTAGAGACGTGTGGATTCGTCATTAATTAACTGAATCTTGCATTATCACATTCCTTTCCTGTGACTTATCTCATCCAGATTTTTCCACTATTCTTTTTTGAGTGCATGTGCTCTCCAACGTGAAAATGGAACAGTTCAGCATCAGACATTACGCTCGTTCTCTTTTGTTGTGATTGGAATAGGAAGATGACTTTAGAAAATAGGAGGAGTACAAACGTGTAACACTTTTTTTCCCTTCGTTTGTCAATTCAATCTGGTGCAGTATGTATCTAGAGCTTGATGTATGTACTTATCTTTATATATTTTTTGTGCTCCACATGTCGTCATATAGACTGCACCAGGATGGAATGGAAAAGTTGTTGTAATATGCATACCCCATTGGATTAGCAATGGCACTGGCACAACTCCAACGTGACAACAAACATTGTACTTAGAAAATTGAGAAATGCAATAAAAATAGGGAATAAAGATTTTTTGAGAAGGAAGCACAAGTTTTGTCTCGTTATATTTCCCCGTAGTTCCCCCTTGAGGTATGCAGTATTAGGAATAGTGGCGAGCCATGCACTGCCATTCACTTTCATGCAGGAAAACAAGCAAACAACAAGACGCGTCTCACACAAATCTCAAAAACTATCATATTATTATTACTATGCAGTACAATTATTCGCTGTGTGGTAGATTTTTTAAAAAAACTAAAACATTATACATTGATTTTCTGAGTACAACAATTTATCGAGACAACTTCGAATGTGTCATGCGACAAACCTAAAGTCCAAAACAAAACATTATTTTCACTTTTCGGCTCCAAATACCTAATAACAATTAAGCAAAAAAGTGCAAGGAGACTGGTGGCGACCAGCTAGGTACACCGACGACGACCGAGTCTCTTGAAGCGAGTGGACGATGAGAAAGTGCAGGCAATACATGAGCACTTTTGTTCACAGCACCTACCTTGATCACCGGAGGCGGTGGAGTTACAGGTGGAACTTTCTCATTCTCTTGAGCATTTGGAGTCTCACTAATTGGAGTTAGTTTAGGGGCTACATTCGCCAAACCGAGGTGAGGAGGCCCCTTCACCGGAGGGGTTGTGGGAGTCGTAGGTTGCGAACTCGAAATCGTGGGGGTGGTTGGCTGCGAACTCGGTGGGAAGATGGGTGGAGGAGGTTCCGCGACGACATTCTTGTTGGACCCTTCAACGCCGCCTGGCTCACCCCTTCCTCGAACGTTTAAGCTGGAAGAGATTTCGTCCGTTGACAAGCCTGGTGCTGCCGATTTGATCTCGCCTTCAGACAGAGAGCCGTTCCGCTTCCTGTCATCCACTGGCTTCTTGTTTGGTACATCCTTTGGCTAATTTTGGGGTTACAGAGAGGTAGTTGGGGCACGCCCAAGGGAACAAGTTACACGAGAAAACGAGATTTTTTTTGAAACCCAATAAAATTCTAAAGGTAGAAGCAATCTACTTTTTTTTTTAAAAAAAGTTCAATTTTTCACTAATCTACGATGCCACTGCATGCCTATCACACCAACTGCGAAAGAAAGTCAACTTTGTTATGTAATCTTTACCTTATGAAATCCTGCATATAAATCATGGCGTCTACACTATTCAATTTCTCTTTGCACTTTTCCTACAAATTCCGGCGTTTGCGTTAAAATAAGCATTTTAGGCGTTAGGAAAAGCAAAATAATTTTGTGTCACATGACCAAGGCAACGTCATGCACTCATGCTTCAACTCATTCTCACATTCCCAAGTTTTCATTTTTGCATATCAGCATGCCTTCAGTGTTACGCAATGTTCATTCCGTTGTTTCTTTTTATCGTGTTCACTAGTTTACTTTTCAATCCAGCGATGAGTGTTTCTTTCTTGAGAGGGAGATGATTACCAGCAGGTTAATATTTTTCGAACATAGAGCAATGATGGAGTGAAAGCATTGTTGCCTTAACTTAATATGTTACAATTTTACAAGTCATCATATCATACCTTGCCCTTGGCGCCAGGTGCGCTAAGTTTAGGTGGCTCTGGTTTCTTGCCGGCTTGGAATTTTCCGACATTCTATACACATAGGAAAGACGACGGCACACAGAGATAGAGAGTGAGAGACGGAAACACCACAATATACATATATTTACATTAAATTGAGACATCACGAGATACAATACATGCCCAGGTGATAACCACAAGGCGTTAAGAAAGTTTTTTCTCACAATTTCTTTTTTATACATTGTTTCTTCGCACAAATACTTATGTACAAATTTATTTCTTACATTTTGTTTTTTTAAAGTGGAATGAAAAAGTAATAGGAGAAAGGAATTAAAGACATACCAGAGGCATGTTGAAATCTGGTTGTAATGAATTCTACCGTTTCAATAAAAATGATTGCGGCAACAATTCACGATTTTTAATTTTCCGCCGTATGCAACGCATACAGATACATGAACCATATATATGAACACAGATACAGAGATAACAAAAAACGGCACAAGTCACGAGAGAGAGAGAGAAAATCTAAATTCTACTTTTTCCAAATTTCGACTTTGACTACTTTGACTTTGACTACATTACGGGAAAACAATACTCTTTTAACAAAAATAAACTGATAAATGTATCTCCCTACTTTAAAGATGTTATTCACTTAAAACATACACAATCCTTCAGTCACAGGAGTACTGCCATTTTGCACGTACTAAAAACTAGGCAAAAAAATAGTAAAACACTTTTACTCTTACACACTCATCTTGAACAAGTGTGATTGTCCAGAAGTCGCAAAAAGAAATATTTTTCTCCTCCGACAACAAATCAAGCACAATTGCAAACGTAGTTTCGTCGCCACTTGATAGCATCGATCACTTCCTCATTCACCCCCCGTAGATCTAGTTTAGCTTCTGTATCACAGAAAAATTGCATTTCAAAAAATTGATCAACTTCCCCATCCCAACACTCGTTCGACAAAATATTATACTATGTATTTTACATATATATTTGCGGTGAATGGAAAATCAAGTCTGGATTTTCTGAGCCTTTAAAGAGATCTTCAATATGATATCAAGGCTGAACACAACTTGAATGGTGGTAACTGCCACAGGGTGAAACTAATTTTTTCTCTTTGCTTAAATTAAATTTTCCATTCGGTATTTGACTGCCGTTCGTTACAAAAATATATATATTTAAATATTATTTTCGTTGAGGCCTTTTCAACTCGTACGCTTTCTCCATGCTCATGTTGACGACGACGGTCCTACATACTTGAACCTGTAATTAAACGTTTCCCAGTTACCCACCACCACCGCCACCGCCGCAGTCAGCAGCTTCAAACTAACTACAAGGAACAAAGGCTTCTGCACAGACTTGCTCGACAGTCTTTTCATCAACAAAATTTATCAACTTCCATCCCACAATAATGCTATCTATCCGCAAAATGGAAGTGGCTCGTAAAACCAGCGTACAAGGGAAATAGGCAAACTTTCAAAAAAATATTTATATGTGTGTATCTACAGGACACATACAAGTCTCCTGTGAGTACAGTGCTATCACAACATGCTTCAAAAGCCGGCTCATATCACCGTCGCAGGAGAGTCAGTGGTGGTGCATGGTGGCATCTTCGTCATCACACATACCGCGTTGCAAAATAACTCGCTTATTTTTTAAGCTCCCAAATAACAATCTTCAATTGTACTTGCTCAACTCAGCAAACCCCAAGTTATAACTTGGGAAGATGAGAAGAAAGAAATCTCAATCTAGTCATATGAAGTACATTTCCCTCGAAAATCGTAATCAAAAGCAGGCAAAAATTTATCTCTTTCGGGCGAAAAGACAAAGGAATTCATCATTACTAAGCTACGCTGGAAACATTGTTATCAACAATTTTGTAAAATGCCTACACACAATTTCCAAACTCTAATTGCTCTTTTTGTCTCCTTTCTCTCTCTCTCAAATGATCTTACTGGCATTCCAAAGTATACTCACAGTGCTAATGATAATTATCAAGATTGAAGCGAGGAATGTCTCGGAAAGGACGAAACAGGCAGTTTCCTCTCACTCATTGAGATATACACATGTATTTGTGTAGCAATGAATGTAGGAGCACACCCCCGTTTCCTTTGCATTTCTTGTCGCTAAAGCTGCAAACAGAAATTGCTCCATCTGATGATCCATGATCTATGACGATAGCCATTGAGGTGATAAGCCTTTATGGATTTTCGCTTTTAATACGGGTATACAACGTGCTATAGCCACGTACCTTAAAAGCGTCTTGGCTCTTTTCTCTTCCCCTTCGAGGAAAATAGACACCTTTTTCTTTGAACAAGAGGTGAACAAGGCATATTGACGTCGAACATTACACGTTCCGCTCAATTTTCTCCCCGTGCTCTATTCCTCATTTTTATCCTCCTCGGAACAATACTGCCAAGTGCATGCCATGCCGCCATGCGACATGATGCGTTTTTTTAAAGAAGGAAAGATGCACACCATAAGAAATAAAATGGAAAATTTTTTTATCCTCTTCCTCTCTCGTACAAAGGTAAGCCTTGTCAGTTGAATGGAAGCAGAAGGATTTTGAGAAAGGACCCGACTCGGCGTAAATAGAGATTATCAAGAAAGACGGACAGCAACAACATGGACTTGTTGACTCTCTTTCAAAATTCCAAATTAATTCCGATGCACACATGCTACTCCACTACTTCATCGAAAATATAATATGCCTTTTAATGAGAAGACGCGAAAAAGGTTGACTACGATTGCAACTTTCAACTCGCTTGCAATCCATACACATTGGAGTAATGCAAGCGCGGATAACATGAGATGAGGTTGACAACATTTTACTTTGCATGTTTCTAATCAGCAATTTGAGAAGCGAGAGTGGTAAAAAGGTAGTATCCAATTACAAGTTGCGTCAAGATAGAGTCTGTCCCTCGAATCTACTCCTTTCCTTACACTTTTTCCCAATCAACCCAGATTTTAGTTGACTCTCTCCATTTCTTGACAAGAGAAAAGGTAAGCAAACCGTTTGTTACAAGATTATATCTATACTGGCGAAAAATCTAAATTGCTTTGAAATCGAGTTTAAAGCACAGATATAGAAATGAGAATGATGTTTGGAAAACACAGTTTGTACTTTTAAATTTGAGAATAAAAAGAAAAATGCAGTTTCTTCACATTTCATTGTTCTAGAACGGAAGAGATAAATAAAAATAAATTGTTTTCTTTTCTTATCATTTTTACCGGCCGCTCTCCCAAAGTATGCTGAGTTTAGCGACGAGACTACACAAAATGGGGTTTTGGAGTGACTACAAATAAAAGAATAAATTTCAAAATGTATAGAATGCAATATGAGTTTAGTTAACTTTTGCTCCGTTTCTCTCTCTCTCTCACTCTCTCCCTCTTCCCATTATATAATGTTGTATCAGAGTCAAAAACTTGCAAACCATGATCGAGACAATCTTTAACTTTATGTTATAAATGTGATTTGTATCGCTCTTTCACGTCAAAAGTGGGAGACGACATAAAGTTTGAAGGAGGAAAGAAGCGCTTCTTTTCTCTTTACCAAAAATTCCACAAACTCGATTATGGTGCCTCATGAACACGGCTATATTCCCTGCTCATTCCCTACTTCATCAGAGAGAAAATTAGATAATATGTGTGTTTCAGGGCTCTTCTCATGAGAGAATGAGAAAAAAAACTCGCGAGCGTGACACGGATGAGTGCGACTCCTCCTCAAAGCTCTACATTTTTCGTGTCGGACTGATTCATTCACTAAACAAG
>JAHZMY010002081.1:0-10964 GCA_027743915.1 Seira sanloemensis | reverse complement strand
CTGCAAACATCACAATCGTCCGTACTTTTTGGGGGGCACCAGGAATTCCTGGTGGAGTATGATCTGGCCCAATCGATGGAAACAAGAACTGTAAGAGCTAACCTCGGCTAACATTTAGAAACCACCATGAATATTTGGAAACTTGACAATTAAATTATTGTGTATATTTCGCAGGTGCACGTGGGAGAGTCTGGGTGCGGTATCCTTCGAAATTATCAAAAATACACTTGTGTAGGTCAACCGTCGGGTCACATTCAGTTGCTGGACCCTCGCACCTGCGGTATAGAACAGACTATAGAAGCGCATTCTGGAAGCCTGTCGGACTTTGACGTGCACGGGTCAGTTTGTATGAACATGACGTATTTCTTTGAAAGCGACCATTTTTTAAATCAAAGCTTATTTTTTGAATGATGTGTTAGGAATTTATTGGTTACTTGCGGACTGTCGACAAGGCATGGGAATTTGAGTGTGGATCGATTTCTAAAGGTGTACGACCTCCGAGTTCTGAGGGCATTAGCCCCAATTCAAACCTCGCTAGACCCGTTCATGCTAAGGTAATTCAATTATTACCAAAGTAAATTATTCATAAAGACAGATTTACGGATTAATAACTACATGTATTTATTTATTTTAGATTCCTACCCAGTTTCTCTGCCCGTATCGCCACCGTCTCCCCCAGCGGTCAAATGGAAATTTCTGAAACTCAAGCTTTAACCACAGCGAACATAATGTTGTACCAAGTGACTTCTTCCGGCTCCATGTGTTTGGCATATGATGTCTCATCTTCCTGTCATCATCTCGCATTTGGCGACTCTGCAGGCTACCTCCACCTCTTTGCTTCCAACCCAACGGCAATGTTTAACGCATTCTCGAGGGAAACTGAGTTTGCAGATCCGTTACCGTCGTTGCCTCCAATGAGCGTAACTGACGAGATGTGCTCCTACTCTTCCATAGCGCTTCCCCTGCAACATACTCCTCTCCTTTCAGACTGGCCACCAGAAGTACTTTATCCAGTTTACAGAAGAACGCCTGAAGTTGATCGACAGATCCTCCAATCAATGAAGATGGTGGGGACTATAGGGTACGCCCCGAATCCGGGCACGTTCCGAAGAAATCAGATGCAATACAAGGGCTACATTCCACAAGCTCCCACGCCAAGCGTTCCTAGCGGGGGCAATGTAAGCCCTTTCAGCCACAATAAAAGCTTCTCACCGGTGCCCAATTTGTCACCAAACCATCACCAAATTCAAGGCAACTCACCACAGCCCTTCTATCAGAATAAAACGTTTACTCCGAAACATCATGTGCGATACAATCACGGCAAATTCTTTGTGCCCAAGCGATATGCCAAGATGGAGTGGAAGAAGAGCTTTTTCGAAGAAGCCGATATGGAGTCGTACAACAGGACCCAGTTTTCAGGCCTGGAAGCCAACACGGCCAACTCGTACTGTAACTCCATGATACAGATCTTGTATCATTTCGAGTACCTTCGAGGAACCTTGCTAAATCATTTGTGCAAGAGGGAGGCGTGTCTAAGCTGCGAACTAGGATTCCTGTTCCACATGCTCGATCAAAGTAAAAGTATCCCTTGCTCTGGGAGCAATTTTCTGAGGGCCTTCCGAGTCGTCCCAGAGGCATCAGCGTTGGGATTGATTCTCCAAGAAAGTCAGTCAAAGAAACGATCTGCTTTATTGAGGTTGATTCAGGTTAGAGCAGTTTTCTGAGTATATTTAGGAATTTAAATTATATGTAAGATTTTGATTGTCAAACTTTATTTGGTTCTACAACAGAGTTGGAATAGGTTCATTCTGCACCAGATTCAGACGGAAACGGGAAAGTTGGAGGCTGATAAGACCAGCAATGGGAATTCGTGCCGTTCAACACCGAATCCATTTGTCAGCAACGGAGACTCGGCTTCAAAACTCTTTGCGATGAAGCAAGAGAGCACCAACAGGTGCACCAAGTGCGGCATGGAGGAAAAGAAGGAGAGCGAAGTTCTCTTGAGCAATCTTAACTACTCTTACATTGGTGAGCCATTTCAAAGCATTTTGAAGGTCCGCACGTAGGCGATTCTAAATGATATATGAATGAATTGATGTTGTATGTCAACAGCCACAGACGGCGGACGACACTGCGAGTTTGTTAAAATCCTGCAGAGATCTATAGCCCCAGAGCAGACGACACCAGCCTGGTGTGACAAGTGTGAAAAGTACCAGCCCACGACACAAGCCCGAATTCCAAAGGCTTTACCACCCATTTTGTCACTCAACACTTGTCTGGATAACTCTAACGTATGCACACTTTTGTAAAACATCTAATTTATTTTCAGATTGAAAACTACAGGTGCAACTATGTTTAAAATATTCTATTTAGGACTTTATAACCTGGAAAAACTACATGAACTCTATGCTACCGGAGAAGGGCACTACTTCAACTGTGGAAAGTCCAGACGCGCAGTTAAAAAATCAAAATTCTGTTCCTCCGCCAAATGTGAGGTCTTGCAGGTACGGAAAGAATTGCATGCGACCAGACTGCAAGTTTTGGCATGAAGGAAGACAGTGTCCAAAGGAAGGGGAAATTGGTAATTTTTTTTGTCAATTTAAAATACGTGAATGACGTAGCATTATATGAAGCATGATCGAGGTAGCTTATAATAATCGTCATTTTTTTCACTTTGGAAATTATTTAGGCAAATCATCTGAATTCGACTTGAATCCGGAGATTCAGGCAAAATGGCTTCCCCGCAATATTCGAATCAAAATAAACTCTAATCAAGTTTCGGTCGTGGACTTGGACGAGATTACTGATCACAACGAAATAAATGGTGCGAGTCGACTCAGTGCTGACTATGAAATTGCGGCGGTTGTTGTTTTCGCCAAAGACGCCGAAAATGAAGAAAAGTGCAATTTGGTTTCCATTCTGCACGTTGACCAGCCTTATTTTGAAAGGGCAAGGCAAGACGACTTTAAAACGGGCTGGTTCATTTTTAATGACTTCTGGTATGTCTACGTTTCAAAATGACAAACAGGCTCTTGCACTGATTTATTATATTTTCAATGATTTTTATTTTCCCCAGCGTTCGCGAGGTTGCCGAATCTGAGGTGAATTCGTTTAACCCGAAATGGAAAATTCCCGCTGTAATCTTTTACAAAATGAAACCGTTCCCGGAGGAATATCGTCAGCTTGACATTTCTCCAGTAATAACGTCTGACGTTTTCAAAGAGTCCTTCTCAAAGGACAACGCCAAGTCGAAAAAGCTGGCATACAAGCCGCTCTCGGCCGACGAAATTCCTCGAGAGGGCGACGCCTTTTGCGTGGCGATGGATGCCGAGTTTGTGACTTTGGGTCAGGAGGAAACCGAACTCAGAAGCGATGGCAAGTTGGCCACAGTGAAACCTCAGCAGCTTTCCGTGGCGAGGGTTACCTGCGTCAGGGGACAGGGGCCATTGGAAGGGACGCCTTTTATTGACGACTACATTTCAACTCAAGAGGTTGTTGTGGACTATCTAACAAAGTTTTCGGGAATTCAGCCCGGAGATCTCGATGCAAACTTTAGCTCAAAGTATGTAACAGGATTAAAATCTGTGTACTTGAAACTGAGATTTTTGGTGGATTCTGGAGCAAAGTTTGTAGGCCATGGACTTAATAACGACTTCAAGTAAGCCTGGATAATAATAACTATTACACGATTGGCATTTTCGTTTCTCAAGCTTAATAGTCATAACGGAGACTTTTACCTTTGCTTTAAAAGGGTTATCAACTTGCTAGTTCCTCAGGACCAAGTAATCGACACTGTAAATCTATTTTATTTACCGAACCAGCGGAGAATGGTATCCCTGAAATTCTTGGCATGGCACTTTCTTGGTTTGTCATTTTTTTTCAATAATCATTTCATGTAACTCGCATTTGAAATAATTGTAATAAATCATATGCATTCATGTTTTTACAGGAATGATTATTCAAGCGGAGACGCATGATTCGATCGAGGACGCCCGCGCAGCACTCGCGCTCTACAGAAAATACGAAGAGTTGGAGAAGACTGGGAAGCTAGAGGAAGCCCTCATTGATCTATACGAAGCTGGTAAAAAAGCTCAATGGAAAGTTCCACAAGAATGTGATAAGAAAGTTACTTAAACAATTTAGAATTATTATTATTATGAAATGAAGAGCGTACAAAACTCGTTTTAAAATGTGTTACGCAACTGAGAAATTATGATACATTCGTATAAAGATTCTGTTTTGTTTTTTATATAAAAAAGATGGTATAATCGAGAGGAAATTTTCTTAATGACGAATTACTGGAAATTGTAAGCTTTTAATGTTGAAATATATATATATTTAATACTACACGGCACACAAATGTCTGCAATACTGTTTTAAGTTTAAGGTGGGTATGAATGAAAGGGTTCCAATTTTCTAGTATTATTTTTGGTATTGAAATTATGGAAAGGATTTTACTTTGAATTTATATATTTTACTGGAATTTCAAGGAAATTAAAAATCGCTATATTTTTTAATTGCCGTCGCACTCAAAATATATAAATGTACACATCTAAATATAAATGATGATCCCAGAAACTGCAAGCTAAGGTGAGTTTTTTAACATTTCAAATTTTTAAACTGATATCGCGTGTGATAAGTTGATTCAAGGTGATAATCTGTTTTTAATAAGTACAATTATATTTTATTTGAAGCTTTGAGGTTAAAATAGTTTTGGGGGAATGCTAGACTTTGACTTATACATAGAACGTCCTGAAAATTAAAGAATGGTTGTAATTTCAAATGTAACAGTAATGATGAAAATATAGAGAGAAATATTTTATTAGTTATAGTTATGTACAGTGTAGTATGTGTGGATTATGGATACTTGTGAGGGCAGGGCAGATTATAACCACGATACTTATTTTTCTTATTATTTTCGTACTGGCTCTGATTACCAAAAGGTGGAGAGAAACGTGAATTTTTGTGAAGCGAATAATTTCTTGCGTGATGATGATTTGCAATCGCATTCCCGTGAGCGCTTAAATATACCACTAGCTACTATACGGCTATATAACAAACAAATTATTTTACCATTATAAAAAAATATTATTAATGTCAACGAACCCCGTTGATAAAGATTTGATTCTCTGAGAATTTAAGTACTGGCTCTGATTACCAAAAGGTGGAGAGAAACGTGAATTTTTGTGAAGCGAATAATTTCTTGTGTGATGATTTGCAATCGCATTCCCGTGAGCGCTTAAATATACCAGCTACTATACAAACAAATTATTTTACTATTATAAAAAATATTATTAATGTCAACGAACCCCGTTGATAATGATTTGATTCTCTGAGAATTTATGGACAAGAATATGTGTGTAATTTTTTTTGAAAAAGCTAAAAAACACAAAAGGAAGCTATCTGCTCTCTCTTTCTCCGCTTCAAGGACGTCAAAGCCAGTATGATAGTAACCGTCAAAATAAAATGATATAATTATGCCAATCGACATGGTGTATAGAGACTCGAAAAGGAACGAAAACTAATTTGAGGAAAATAAATGGAAAAAGTGTAAAAATCTCGTAAATCACGTCATGTTTGAAATGTATCATTTTTATTTAAACAATTATTTCATTAAGCAAAAGGCAATTTTATTATTACAATACATAAAGAAACGGAGCATGTGGTATATTTATATTTCACTTAAGCCATACCTTGGATATACAATCAGTTGTGAAAATATTCTACAGGCAACGTAATCAGCTTAGCCTTCAAAGAATTTTGGCAGTTCGTTGTGCAGCACAACCCTACGCTCAATGCCGTCTTTGGTGATTGTAGCTAAGCGAACACATCCACCACTACTGCCATCCCGATTGATGGCGAGGGTGAGTCCGCCCAGGACAAAATTTTCACATTCCTCACGACTCATATTAGGCTTAAAGTTGGAATCCACGTAGCCGTAAATGTAAGTTGACCCAGAGCCTCCAGTACTGACAGGCTGACGAACCAACATCCCCCCAATGGGAACTGAGTACACCTGCCCTCCGAGACGGGAGTCCCAACCGGCGACAATGATACCGGCCATCATTTGATCGCGGTAGTTGTAGCAGTATGTCCTTAAATACAGCGGCGGCTGAGCGCACTGGAGCAGGTTCACCTCTTTCAATCCTGTTGGGTACATACGTAAATAATAATTTATTTTTTTTTGGTTTGATTGAAATTCCTAATATTTTAAATAAAGGTACGGTACTCTGCGTACTCATGGAACTCCAGGTGATAGCTAACAACATCGGCAATCGCTTGAGTGTCGGCAGCAGATCCAGAGCGACAGCAGTAGATACGATCAGTGACACGGGTCAATTTATCAGTAATTTCGATTGGCCACATATGCTCCCGTTGTGGTTCTGGTGTCTGCACCAATGACGACACCACCGTCAAACTCGGCAGCCATCAGGGATGTCTGTTCATTTACAAGGGCAAAGAATTTTTAACAACAATGATTTTAAACGAGACATATGACTTTAAATTGAATCATTACCCCTGTCGAGTGTTCTGAAGTGAGCCAATCGGGCATATCACGAAGAGCATTCGCAGGCCTTTTTGTAATGCTCTGGGGTTGCATCCCCATTCCAAGGCAGGCAAATCGATTCGGTACGTTATCGGACAGGTAACTCATGATTATTGCTTCACGAACCTGGATAATATCCAGTGGGTAACAGTGCTTTGGGGTTGCATCCCCATTCCAAGGCAGGCAAATCGATTCGGTACGTTATCGGACAGGTAACTCATGATTATTGCTTCACGAACCTGGATAATATCCAGTGGATAACAGACAAACAAACAGAAAACGTCACTTTTTCATCACCTTTTTTACAGCAACATTTTTGATAATTTTAAATCTCACCAACCTTTACTCCAAATCGTTGAATGTGCTATCACCAGTAATTGTTTGAGTCTTTGCAAAAGCAGTAAACGACCAAGATAAATTTGCAAATCTCACCAACCTTTACTCCAAATCGTTGAATGTGCTATCACCAGTAATTGTTTGAGTCTTTGCAAAAGCAGTAAACGACAAAGATAAATTCTCGAATTTAATTATACTGAAAATAGGATAAGCTCTCAACCACAAAATCCTCAAAATTGGAATGACCTATATCAACCTTGGCTGGTGGTGGACCAGTATTAGAAGCCTGTTGTAGGACTCTATCGCGAATAAGGCAGTTTTTTGAACCTACGAAATATTTTATACACCTAAAAATAGTAAACAATTTTCGTCTTTCGGAAGAACTTGTGTAGTGCTCCAATTCCAGCACTCTCCACAAAATAGCTACATAAATTTTTTATTAGAAAAAATCTGCAATATAGCAGGATTGTAGGGTTCGCGAAAAATGACAGGACACAAGGGAATCTTCTATAGATTTTTCTTCTATCCACAACAAAAATCTATCTGCTCGCTTTACTGCTAAAGCCGAAAGGAAATGAAAAATCTTTTTATGCAAAATGACTTGCAAACTTATAATAAAAGGTGTTTGGGAATGATGTAGATATTATGACATTTGAACAGCCTCCGAGTCCCGCCGCACGACTTTGCTCTATGGCTTTTGGGGGCAACTTGTAAATTTATGCAATGTTCACTTTGCCCCGGTCTTGCTTTGTGTTCACAACAATAATGCATAAAATTAGCCAGGAAAAATGACGAATGCATGTAGAACTGCGTTAAATCATCTACTCGCGTTAATAATTATGTTCAAGGTTATCTCTAATTGAGATTCTCAATAGCATTGTATGAAAAATGAGATGGTTTCCGATTCATCTGATGACTGCATATTTTTTTGTACTCTAGATGGATTTTTTTATTATTATTTTTGTTGAGGTTCCTTTGGATCATTTGAAGAATAATTTGCAACAAGAGAGCAGTATTTTTAATTGAAATGAGTACAAATTGTACGTAACAATACGTTTCTTTGAATTATTCAATTAACCATAAATTTGTCCACGCTCAGTAATCACTTTCTTCTGAAAATCGAATTTGGTGTGGTCTGCTGGATGCGTAGATGATGCCACCAGGTCTATTGTCCCTACGGCGAAGGGGCCTACCGCCGGCGCCCTCCCACCTCCAGATCTCGGTAGGGCCGAAAATTGGTCCACGCTCAACCTTGAAACCGTCATCATCTCGCGAGAATCTAATTTCCCTGTTGTCTCGTTGCTGGAAAGGCACTAGGACGTAGCGCTGCCCGTCATTATTCCTTGGACGGCTGGGGGAAGGTGAGACAGGAAGAGATCGGGATTGAAAGCGCTCCTGCTGCTGCTGCTGCTGCTGCTGCTTTTTGGCAGATTTTGTCTTCTTCGCTTGTCGCTGGGGAACGCGAACTTGAACAGGGTTCACAGGGATGTAACGATAACCGTCGAATAAAACTGCGCCTCCGGAGCGAGGCTCCTCTTCGCTGAGAGACGTTCTTCCGCGGCTACTGTACTTTTGTGAAGGTCTTCGGGGAGGTGGGCCAAACGACCTCTGTGGTCCACTGTAGCCACTCCCTCCCTGAGCTCCCTCACTGCTGCCACTGCTTCCACCGCCGAAAAAGTTCATCAAGGAGCCGCTGGACTCTGGGGCTGGAGCACCTCCGGGAAGTGTGGCGTCTGCCATGGGGCCGCCTCCAATACCGCTACCATTTTGGTCATCAAATGCTGCGAACAAATTTAATAAAACCTGTAAAACTCTCTCTTTCTAAGACAGCTTTCTGGTTATTGTCCATTTGGAGAAACTCATACTTCCGGTATTTTTATCCTCTTCTGGGAAAAGTTCTTCCCAAGGCGGGACGTCAAGCGATTCCTCTTCATCCTCCTCGCCATCCCCCTCTTCATCCTGCTCCTCTTCCGAGCTTTCTTCTTCGTCATCCTGAGGCTCATCCTCTTCACTTCCAGGAAGGCCAGGCTTCTTTTTCTTTTTCACAATTTGGTACTTTCGCTGCGTCGACGGCAGTTCCTCCAAAGTGGTTCGCGGCTGATAGTAGAATGGAGCGGTGGCCAAGGCGTACGGAGCTCGTGGGGCTAGCAAAGTCTTCTCACCAGAGTCTTCTTCATCGTCAAAGTTGTAATATCTAGCGGGGGACTGCGATTGCGATCGCAATGGTCGCCGCGAGCAGCAGCGCTGATGCAGTTGAATACTTCATTATTATTGCTTATCTATAAACAAAAAGGCACTTGATCTACGTCATGATATTTTATCACCCTTGATTGCTTGCTTATATATTCTTAACATTTTTGTTTAATTTCTTGTAAAATGTACTTACATAGTTTACCTGTAAACTTTCAGATTAAAAAAAAACAACAAATTAAGTACGAGCCGAACTGAAGTCCGGGTAAGACTGGCAGTGGTCAACAGAAATCAAGCAAATTTTCTCGTTTCATCGCTTTGACCGGTGGCCAGCCTCAGGTTCGCCCTTTCTTAAGAATGGCCTGTGCAGTGAAGCATCTTGTTATATGTTTTTATAAAGAGTTTTTTATAAAGTAATTGCTCTCTCGTCTTATCTCCAGCGACTCTTTAGCATCTTTTTGCATTTGAGTTTAGATGAATCGATAGAGGGAATACATGTGTAATGAAAAGAGTGTGCAATTAAATGAAGAGAAAGCACAAGCACTATCATTTCATACTAATTTCTCATTCCCTGAAAAATAAGGCTTGTCCGTTGTTGGTGCAAAAAAATGCGTTTTTAAATGAAAAAGCTGTTCTCTCGTCTTTTTATTATTTTAGTGATAGATACATGCTCGATGTCAATGTTCTTCTCAGGTAAATGTAAGCTCTCTTCTCCTCTGTTCCTTCTCTTCAGCTTTCTTCCAGCTCCGGGCCTGAGCCTGAAAAGACGAAAGACAAAACAGCCTACGCAATATAATTCTGCTGATGAAAACCAGTCTTTGAGCCCAAGATAAGAGATAGCAATCAAAAAATCTCTCTCTCTCTCTGGATTCCGACATCTGCACAATGTACTTTTTTTGCTCGTGAGGATGCAATGAACTCTCCGACTTTATTGTTGATTGTTGAGAGCCAATAATCAACAATCCAAATCCAAAAGGGCTAATCGGCAAAACTCCAAGTGCTTTCTGCCTTTTAATCAGAGTCAAGTTGCGTAAATAATGTTGCATGTATTGGCACAGCTTCTTCATATTTAGTGCTTTTTAGTATACTTTAGTTCCTCCTTTTTCACAGAGAAGCTCACTCACCTTGAATCCGGTCACAATCAAAATCTGCTGGGATAAGCTCCAGGTGATGAAAATGTTTAATTTTTGTTAAAAAGAAAAATGGCTTGATGAAGTTATGAGGTCCGGGCCAGCGGCCACTAAACTCATATAAAAAAATATTTGGATAGAAAAATGAGAAAAATGCAATGTCCAGAGCGGAATGCGACCTTTCAATGGCGATGTTATGCAGCAGGTGAAAGAGAAATCCCAGATTGAAAGTTTTGATTGCGGGAATGCATTATTATACATGGGCGAAACCTGTTTAGGGTGCAATCATTGGGATGGATTTAGTATAAAACTAATGGACTGGACAACAAGTTGAGCTCTGCAAGATCAGGCTTTTCATGGATGAGCTACCATTATCCATTTATTCATACAAAAGTGATTGATTCTGGAAACGTTCCAGGGCGAATTATTGATTTTCTATTTCACAATTATGCCGAAATAACGTTTCGCATGAAATGTATAGAATAAAGATATTGTTAGAAAAGTTTGTTAGGAAAAATACGACTCGCATTTTATTATTAATTTAATAATAATTTGTCTACATTACTCCCTTCTGTTTGATTTCAACTTTGTTTTCCTCTTCGGTGACGGGCTTTCGCAAACTGGTTTCGATAAAGAGCGTGGATCCTCCTAAAAACAAATCATTCATTGTAGTAACTAATACTGCCTCGACAACACACCTTTATTAATATCGCTGTTAATTTGAGCATTTTACCCATCGCTGTCCATGCCAATCCCATCAC
>JAHZMY010002080.1:0-15454 GCA_027743915.1 Seira sanloemensis | reverse complement strand
CCCCCCCCCCGCTGAGGGGGAGAAAGGTCTGAAGTCTGAAAACAACCTTTTTTTCCGGGGGAGTATCTAGTGTGGCCTATAAAATTACATGGAAGAGTATTTTTAGCAATTTCAGTGTTCAGTCTCAAGGAGTATCATCTATGAAGAGCGAGCGTGCAAATATGGAATTTTTGTAAAGTGGAGAAAGCAAACTTATTATATATCCACACTTGCACGAGCTTTCGAGCTTTCACAAGTGCTTATATAAATGGAGATGACGACCTTCAAACTCGGAATATTTTTTTGGAGTGAAAGTCGAAAAAAATTCCTAGAGTTGGAGTCGTGAGCTGTCTCCAACATATCTAATTTATGGAGTTGGAGTATCAAAAAATTGTGTAAAATGTCTACAGGATGCCACTCGTTCCCAAAAAATATTTTCACTTTAATTGTTTCAAGAGTCTGCTTGTGGGGTGACTACAGCCAACTTTGGGGACACTTGAGCTCCATCGACGACATTTTTTTTACTCTTCTTCGACAAGTCTAAATTTTTTTCTTAGCTTTTCGATATGCTTATGTACATATGTACATCAAAAAATTGTGTAAAATGTCTACAGGATGCCACTTGCTCTAAAAAAATTTCACTTTAATTGTTTCAAGAGTCTGCTTGTGGGGTGACTACAGCCAACTTTGGGGCCACTTGAGCTCCATATCGACGACATATTTTGTTACTCTTTCTTCTACAAGTCTCAATGTTTTCCTTAGCTTTTCGATATGCTTATGTACATATGTACATATGTACATCAAAATCCGTCATTAAAAGTCTCTTTAGTTTGTTGACTCGGAACTCGGCCTTTCTCCTGGAGACAAAAAAAATCCTAGTTTTCTCCCCAGGCTCCAGGAAAAGCCATTCAAGCATTGAAGACTTTCTCCGACTTTCTCTGCTGCGTCCACTATAATTTTCAAAATCACTCTTTTTTTCTGCAAACCCAAACAGAAAAAACTTTTTCGATTGCTTTTCCACCAACTATGTATTTTTTCGCAGATCAAAGTGCATTGGAGGGGGAAGGGTTGTGTAAGTAAGTAAGTATTTATGTCTAGTCCCGGAATAAAAAAATAATGCTTGCCTTGCTCTTTTTTTATCATAGACAAGACGATGATGGGATTCGTGGTAGACTCATAACTCAAAAATTGAAGGGAAGATTGCATGTTATATGCTAACCAAAAAACTTTCTCCTGCTTTCTCCCGTGTATTTACATCGTCATCAAGTCTCTGTCTATCTATGCTTTAATACTTTCTCTTTTCTCTCTGGCTGTTGACCTCCTTCGATGGGTCGATGGGTGAAAGCATGGTTCCTACAGATTCCGATACTACTTCCTCAATTTTTTAATAGCACTTCCATATTTCATGCGGGAGAGACCAGGGAGAAAGTTTGTTGTAAAAACGAATCATAAGATGAGCATTTTTGTAGTATGCAGGCACATAGGCAGGCCCTCATTTCCCAATAAAAAAGTACGAACTGTCTATTTTACATGAGACGGTGTGTCTAACGAAACTGCGAAGAAAAAAAGATTTTTTTGCAACTTTTTATGGAGGCAATCAATCATTTCCTTTGAGTCATCAGCATATCATAGCGTTTTGAAAATTTTCTCCGGAAAGTGGAAAATGGAGTTTTTTTTCGAGGAGAGAAAATTATAGCTCGAGGTCGATGCCACTTTTCTCGCTCCAGCTTGAGCTAATTTTTTCCTCCTTCAACTTTCACTTTTTTTTAAAAAAAATTGGGTCGGAGTTGAGACATGAATGCATTAAATGAACTTTAGGCACATCTTTGCGCAACTAATCAAAAGGGGGAGGGCTGATTAAATAATAGTGCTTCTGGCTACTGGGAAATTATCCAACATTTTTTCTGAAATTTCGACACATCGCATGTGCCCGTGGCAGTTGGCAGTGGCATCATCATAGTTTCAGAAGGCTCCAAGGCTTTTTGAGAAGGAACCTTGAGAATTCCTTCAGATTATGAGAAATCAACTCGTGTTTTCCTCAAAGTATTTAGCTAAGTGTCTGATGAAATTTTTAAAAAACGTTTTTTTTCGAGTCTTGTGTTAACGGCACAAACACACTCGGTCCAATTTCCTTGAGATGAAGGATTATGCCAATTCCATTTCCCAATAACGGCAAAACAATAAAAAATGTTGAAATATTTCATTTTTTTATTTAAAATTCTCTAAAAAGTCCATACCATTCAGCCATCAATGTCGATTCAAAGCTTTACTCATTTTTTTGGTTTAAAACCTTTTTCCATACATTTTTTTGAAAATGGCTTTGAGAGAAATCCCTCTTTGCTTTTACTTAGGTACTTACATGCAAAAATAATACTAGAGCTTGGTATTCGGTGTACAATTATGTATATTTATCCATTTATCCGAAAGCCCCGACTTTTTTCCAGATGTGAAACGAAGAGCTATTAAAAATGTTCCCATGCGGCAATATATATGTACATATGCACACAGAGAGAGAGAGAGAGAGAGAGAGAGAGAGAGAGAGAGCAGCTGTAATCATACATTTTTTTGAGTATNGCTATTAAAAATGTTCCCATGCGGCAATATATGTGCATATGCACAGAGAGAGAGAGAGAGCGAGAGAGAGAGAGAGAGAGAGCAGCTGTAATCATACATTTTTTTGAGTATGAGAAGGATCATAGGAATTTGATTTGATTGCACAAGGGACTTTCTCCCTCCCTTCCTTTTGACTACCCTCAAGACATAATTTAGTTCGCAGATATCTTCTGCTGCTGCTCTTGTGTAAGTCTTAGATATTCGGGGAAACGTCTAGAGGGAGTTAAGCTCCATACTCCATACAGCTTTTTTCTCCGGGTATTTTTTTCTCTCTGTCTCTGGGTGCCACGAAACTGTGCTGAGCAAAATCACCCGCAGCATTACCAAAGCATGAAAAACTTGCCGACCTAAAATTAAAAATTATATCCGATGCCGTAATTCTAATCTTCCACTTTTACGGATGCAATTTGCAATGGAATTTCCCAAAAAGTGATTTTAAGGGGATGGAAGTCTTTGTGATGTAAACTTTTATATGGGCGATATTTTCTATGGGTGAGTCTTCCTGGAACCCTTTCCCCCGAGAATAATATTCTTGCAGTGAATGTTACGTTTTGCTACAATTTTCAATGAAATTTTCAACAACAGATTTCAAGAACCTAGATAATGTAATGAACATTTCCATACGGGAGATTTTTCAACCGCGAGTTTTCATGGAACCCTTTTACACGAGTCTTTCTTAACTCTGTTTTAAAGGCCCTTTTTTCTCCCTCTTCCTCCTCGTGTCCCAGTTTGATTTTTATTATATGCGAAATTGTCGTGTCGTCCCTTTTCCTCAGCGTTTTGTTCCACATGAGAACTCTTTTCACTCCGTTTTTTATTATTATCTCGACAAAGTTATCTTGATTACGAGAGAGAGAGATACACGATATGACATGATATGAGCCTTGCACGGGAGGAAAAAATAGTATACTTTTATCCTTCAAGCTACAAAAGATCCTATCGGCAATGAAACCACTACCTAACTTTTTTTCCTTCTTCTTCTTTTCCTTCTCCGTCGTCGTCGTCGTCGTAAAGACTCTGAAACCCTTTGCATAAGAAGGGGGAACTCGGAACTTGGAACTCGGAACTCAAACTCCCATTTAAAAAAAAGTTTACGTGACATGCTCCCCTTCTCCTCTCATGAGAAAACTTTCCTATATCTGGAATATATACACACATAAACGGGGAAAGGTACATCATTAAAAAACGAAAGGAGAAAGTATTTAGGGAGAAAGGCTCAGAATTTGGGAAACAATCTATTCTTCTGTGACTTGGCGCAATTTCATTTTCCATTTGGATGTTGATGATGGGATAATATGTACATAGGTACAATACTACACGACAGAGCGAGAGGAAATGAACTTTTTTCTTCTTCAAATGGCCGAAACCAAAATCCAGGTGGATGGGGAGATGGGAAGACTTTCCCCGAAAGAGAAAGCTGTTTTGGGATGATAACGACCCAGAGATATGAGGAGCGATGAGTGCTCGCAGCTACTTGAAAAAAAGTTGAGAGAAAAAGAGAAAGCGCACAGATATAGCCATCTAGCACATACGTATAGCAGCTTTCTAAAAGATGAAAATTGTAGATTGTACTGAATCATCATGTCCTATTTATGAAATTGGAGGTGAAAGCTGCTCAAACCGATTAAACCTAGGTACATTTATATTTTTAGCCTGGGTCAGGAACTCTGAAGAACTCAAAAGGAAATAAGTATACGCATAAAACCTTCTTAAAGACAAGATCTGACTCGACTCTGGGGACAATTATGTGACATCCTCAAAAATTGGAACCGACCGTGGAATTATCAAGGCTCAGCCTACATTAGTGAAAGTAAAGTGAAGGCTGGAATAGGAATACACTGACACTGAAGAAAACGCTACAAGACATTGGATGACATAAACCATTTTGAAACTGACTTTAATATGCAGACATCCATAGAACAAAGGTAAACATACATACTAAAGGACGAGGCATCTGCATTTAAATTGTATTTGATGAGATCAAGGGGAAAGCAAACAAGGTGAAAGTTGAGTCATGCAAGATGGAGAAAGCCATATGACTTTCCTTGCTCACAGCACACGGGTGAAGCCAGAAGCCATATATCAAAATCTTCAGTGGAAAAAGCCAGGACTTTTTTGTCCTCGATTAATGTGAACTCGAATAGTGGAGCAGAAAAAGTCGAGTGAAGGTTAAAAAATATATATGTGTGTGTCTTGAGTCTTGTAAGGAAACAGGAGAAAGTTGCTTCTTCATCATTTGGGCCGACTTTTAAATCATTCATTAGCTCTCACACAACTTACAGTTCTGCCTTATCTCGGGCAGACAGGATTACGTAATCTTCCAAAAAGGAATTTTGAATCATAGAAGGAAATACACACTATACTGAATAAAGACAAGGGTGAAAGCAGTGAAAGTATTTAATACATAGACATAAATGCTCACACAAAATACAAAACCCCACTTGACTTGAGCTATACGCCAATATTGAGCTACTGAAACTGGAACTGGAAACTGCTTTCACTCTGGACTTTCCCCATGTATTACATCACCGGAAGCAAAAAAAACTGTAGGGAATCGAATTCATTTTCCCACATTGTTTCTCCCCCTTTCTCCCTCTTTCTCTCTCTCAATCACCATTTGACTTTCAAATATATAGTGAAGGAGACTTTATTAATGAAAGGCGCCGGCATTATTATACGAGCACGTGGAGAGCGTTTGGTTCGGCCCCGGTGAAAGCGTGAATTCATTCTCACCCCCACACGCAAGGATTTCATTAAATGTGTGCATATTTCACATCTCGTAGTTTTGACGTTTCAATACAATTACAATTACAACAGACCGTCGACATCTTGTGACATGATCAACCTCACCGCCACCACCTATTTAATTCCTTGAGTGAAAGTTGGACCTTAACGGCGACTTTCTTTCTCGACTTGATTTTTGACAAACACACTTGGAATGGAAAATGGAGAAAGTTTTCTTTTTTCTGCAGAATGATAGGACACATATGACAAGTTTCTCCCTTTTGTCCTTGGGAAATAATTAATGGCGACTGTTTTATTAGGAAAAAAAGGTTAAAAATAGCTGCATTTTTTAAGGCAGTTCAAGAGCTTCAGCGGAGCGTAGCAAATAGCTCGACAAGGCAAGAAAAAAACTTTCACCACTTTCTCTTCCCCGAGTTGACTTTTATATATAGAGGGAAAAACTGTTTCGAAAATATGCATAGCACGTTCAGCCTAAAAAAATTAGGATTTTTTTATTCCTCTCTCCAAGAAAACTTGATTATGTTCTACTATACGCAAAAGAGTAGGTATATGTAGATTTTTCTTCTTGTTCTTCTGTCCCTGTCCTAATTCCTAGAGAGAAAGAGAGAAAGAAAAACTTTTTTTCGTCAGAATGTCTGTTGTTTCATTTGCCGGGCCATGTCCTTTTTATCAGTTGAGTCGTGTTGACGTTTTCCCTCTTTCTCTCTGTATTCTGTATGAAAGTAAAGAGAGAGAGAGAGAGAGAGAGAGAAAGGAGAGAAGGCATAGATAAAAAGTTTTATTTCTCTCGTTTTAATTTCCTCCTTTCTCCAAGCCTTGAATGGTTGCTTGCACACACCGCTTCCAGTGAAACTAATCAGATTAGTGATTTTCATGTTTGCTCCGCCCAGCAAACTACGTTTTTCAGCTTTGGTGAGGGTGATATGAACAAATCGCTCAGGGCATGGGGTTTGTGGACACGGCGAGTTTTTGTGTCATTTTCGAAAAATTTTCTTTTGGCTTTTTTGAAAAGGGACAATGCAAGTTTACATTTTTCGTCGAATGTGGACATGACAATTTTTGGGATGCAATGAAGTATGCATTTAGGTCGAAGGTCACACGCTTTTTTGGCTTGTGAAAATATTTATATTTGGTATTGTGTGTGATATATCCCATCCAACTTGTGATTATGGTATAGTGGATAATCAAATTTACATTGCACCACCTTTTAAAACTCAATTGTATAATTCATTTCACCATCAAAATTGCTTTGTTCGCATTTGAAACAACGAGACAAACTTATTGCGTTGTCCAATTCCGAAAAAGAGAAAAACTCACCGTGTCCAACAACAACATGCGCTGAGCGATATATATATACATATGTATATACAAGGAGAGAAACTTTTTCTGATGGAGGAACGTGGTGAAAGGTAAAGTTTCTAGTGGAATTCGGTGAATTGATTTACATACGGGCAAAATTTCCCGAGAAATGAGAAAATGGGCAAGGTCTGGGTTCTGTAGGGTCCACAGTGAACGGGGAAAGCGTGCAGGAATAAACTAAAGTTTTTCTTGGCCTTCTTGTCCTTCTCCACGACAAATAATCAAGATTAGTTAGCAGAGGAAATCATCCCGTTTTATCGAGGTCGTGTGTATACTATGACCCCCTACACAAAATACGAAAAAATGTTTTGGCGTTTCGCGAGAAGGAGAAATGTATTCATCATAAGAACGAAAATAGCTCGGAAAATTAATAAAAAGTTGCAAAAGCACTTTCACCATGATGCGATATATATATATATCTATATATATATATATATATATATAAATGCTTCTTCCATCAACACCCAAAACTTGGCTTTCTCCATGAAAACAATATTTTTGTCTCCAGCAGAAAAACAAGGGGTAGAAATTCATGACTTTATTAAGTTTTTGCATTATATGGCTGAAATATATGTAAGTCATAAAAATTTATAGTATTACACTGCATGACCCTGCTTTCTCCAAGGAAAGTCATCTATGAATTTACGTGTTTTTTTGGACAAAACTTTTCCACAAAAAATATGCACAATAAAAAGGTGAGCTATAGGTAAAATTCACTTATGAAAATTCATTCAAGAAAAACGCCTTTCATACCATCATCCCATCATATATGAACCATCCCAAAAAAAAGGATTTTCAAAATGTGGGAAAACATGCCGGAATTTTTCTCATTCTTTAAGTAATTTCACTCAAAGTCTCAAAGTACGGACTTGATATATGCCATAAATATCTAGCATAACTTAATCCAGCGACTTATTGTCTTCTCGATGATCAATCGCATATCTCAATTTTTTCCATTTTTCTTTTTCACATTCACGTATGAAAACCTTCTTCTTCTTCATCATCATCATTTCGATTTTTTTCACTTTTCTCTTTTTTGTAAAATTCCGTCCTCTCTCTCAAGAACTGAGTTGGGAAGAAGAAACGGAGAAAGCATACTTCGTTTTCTTTTATATGTGAAAGGATCCCACTGGAATTCGTTTCCACTTATGTGGGATTATCTACTTTCTTCTTCTCAAGATATTAAAGTGCTTATTCGCATGACATATATAGACGTTTGATGATCTTTCTTGTACACTTGGATTCCACTTTAACTTTCTCCAAAACTCCCTAAAGTGAAATCCCGAATAATATGGGAGAGTGTGTATATATTGTGTACATACATAAAACAAACTTTCTCTCTGACAAAAAAATTCAAATTATACTGGAAAAAAATTGAAATATAAAAGTCTATAGAATTTTTGTACCCTTTGAACATACGCATAGACACGTGAAGTGAAAGTCTTATCATATTATATATATCTTGAGCTGATCACTCTGGGAAAAAAGTTTCCTCTTGTCATTTTGATTCACTTTTCTACTTTCTCCGCTGTTTGAAAGTTGCGTGGGCTTCTGGTTTCCATTCACACAACAAAAGATGGATATAAAATGCACATGAGTATATCTGTTACACGACACACACACACACTCATCCTTTCGGAGAAAGTGGGAAGAGAGGGGATCGTTCCATTGTTTGGGTGAAAGTTTTTTTCGTCAACATCCACGGAGAAAGTCAACACACGAGTGAAACTTTATCTGAGTGAGAGATTACATGTGTGTGTTCGCGGTGTAATGTATCTCTTTGAGTGAGAAAAAAGGTTTGGGCCCACACACACACTTTTTTATTGCTTTGGCCACAAGTTTACAGTCATCAGGATAATTGACTGAGGAGAGAGAAAGCGACAATCGAGTTATTATTATGGGGAGAAAGTTATAGCCCGCCTACACCACTTGGGTCTGTCAATGGATGCTGACGAGTGGAGTCTAAATGAGCAAATATATTAAGTTTAAATAAACTAAGTGATACGATTTTGAGGAAATTTTAAAGAATTTTGTTCTTTTTCAAAAAATGAAGAAATATTCGTCGAAGATGAGAATAGCACGTGGGCGGCAGTAAAATTATGCTGATGCTGATTATGACAAATTGGTCTGAGTTTTACGTAACTGTGCTGTAGCTGATTTGGAGTATTTTGCTTGGCATTTAATAAAAAGTCATATAATCTACATATTCTTTAGTCAGCTCAGCTATGTGTATAATATTTTCCTATGGCAGAATTTCCAAGTTCTATCAATGCCAATGCCAAAATAATAATATCTTTTCAATCTCCCAATTTCAGAAAATTTTCCGGCAAAGTGGCCACATTTGAAATTCAATACATACATATCATATGTATAAGACATTGTACAATTCTCCCTGAAAGAACTTTCTCCGGATGAATTACAATTTTTTACATGATCTAATCATGGAAAAACTAAAGCCAGTCAGCCGAGCAGAGATCGCTTCAGAAGCTTCACTGAGCCTCCACAAAGAAACGGCTCCGGACAAAAGATTTTTTCGCTATTGAAAAAAAAATTGTTTTGTCAAATCTGAAACTTAAAACCCGAAACTTGATCTTACATATGTACATACTACCCACGTTCCTTGCACGCTTCAACAAGCAACAAAGCAAAACTGCTAAATATTTTCTTGTGGGTTTTCTATTTCCAGCAGAAAAACTTTCACCGTGGTGGTTATTACGTAAACTAAGTAAATACTTTCAATCGAGCTCATATAATGAGATCACTTGGTAATCAAACGAGTTTATCAATGTGAATACGTTTAGCAATAATGAGCACCTGCTTGTTTTACTTTTCCCCAATTCAAACCACGGTAATTTCCATTTGATGGAGAAAGTCAAATAAAAATTCTATTGCGTGAAAATGGTCGAAAACATTTTTCTACGCTTTCTCTTTCCAATTGCCCTTCACTTCAAAGTTTCCCTTCCACCGGAGCCATGGTCATGTTCATGGCTCTTTCTGATAGATGTAAAAAATCGGAGGAAAAATACAGAAAAAAAGTCAACACGACTCCGAATTTCCCCTTTCAAGGCCACTGTTTGCTGTGTTTGCTCTCATTCCCCACGAGCAAATATTATATGCGTGTGTGGCGGCTCGGTTTTCACGGTTGGAAATATGAAATTAGTGTGTGAATAATGCATAAGTAATTTTTGTTTGGTGTAGGACTCACACGGTAAACACCATCTATTCATGCGGAGGAGAGGAGGGGGAAAATACGATTCTGTCAGCTTTTCACCACAAAAGGAGAAAAAAATCTTTCTTTCCTTTACCCGTGCCCATGCCCATGAACTGCGTGGCTGATATGCAAATTTCAGGCCGACCATGAAAGATCTTTTTTGTAATTCCCCGCGCTGAAAAATTGCATGCTGCTGCTACTTTAAGGAAATATTATGTGTATATGGTGAAGGCCGAATGGCCGCCTGGTTTTCCATGGGTGGACGATGGGCGAGAAATTTGATTTTGGGAAAATTTTGGAAGTTTATGTGTAAATTCCGAGTCGAGTCCAAAAGAATTCATAATTCCTGCTCAGAAATATTGCATGCTGCTGCCATCTTAAGGAAATGTTACGTAAGCTGAAGACCGAGTAGACGTCTGGTGTTCTATGGGTAATAGATACTGGGTGGGAAATTCGACTTTTTGAGAACTTTGGAGGGTTATATGCAATTTACGAGCCGAGCACAGATCTTTCGTAACTCCCCGCGCTGAAAATGCATGATGCAGTAAGGAAATACAATGCGCTGAATAGACGCCAGGTGTTGACGCCGTTCTATGTGTAGGTAGTGGGCGGGAAATTTGATTTTTTGAAAACTTTGAAGGCTTATATTTGAATTTCGTGCTCATTCAAACATTTTTCATGATTCCCGCGTTGAAATTGTATGCTGCTGAAACCTTATGGAAATATTATATGCTGAATGAAGGGTGAATACACGTCCAGTTTTCAGTTTGTCGACAATGGACGAGATTTTTTTGAAAACTCTGTATATTGGTGCCCAAGTACTTTATGTATGTGAGGAGTTCTCATTCGACTTGAAATACGCAGTTTGGGAAATAAATTATTCTACGCCGATTCTATGCATTTTCACTTTCTCCCAGATATTGTTGACTCAACACGAAAACTTTCTCCCTCTTTTCCCTCACAAATTAGGTTTCTACTTTAGCATCAAACTTTTTTCCAGCAATGCCTTCAGTCTCTCATTAAGCACTTGAGTGAAAACTGAAGTTTTAAGACTTGGAGACTGTGGCAAGGTTGAAACAAGGATATATCATATTCGTATACATATCTTAAGTTGAAGGGGGAATGTGAGCCGGAGAAATCCAGACAAGAAATTATGGTCGTTGTTCATACACGCTCTAATTATTTTCTCCGTAGCAGCTCATACTTTTTGTGGGTTTCCCCAACGGAATTTCTTGAGAAGGAGGTAAAACCACACACATAATTTTCATATCATACTCTATCAAGTATGTTTATTATGTATATGGACAAGGTTGCGAATTTCAATTTGCAATGAGCCATAGTCGTGTAATGACAGACCTAAATTTCAATTTTTACCTGAAAATATTAATTACATTTAAAGTGAAATTCGAAAGCAAAAATGTCTCAAGGTCAAAGGCGTCTCAAAACCTTCTAATACTAATACCCATCTTCCTAAAAAAGGGATTCCTAAATTATGAATTTTTATCTTTAAATGCTTTTCTAAGAATATTTCAGCAAATCTCCTCCCCCTTCTTCAGGATATGATCTATTATGAATATGTAAATTACAGCAGTCAAGGTCGAGACGGAAGTATGTAGGTGATAGTGAGCACACAGGTATACCCACACCTTTTTTGGGTAATATCAAATGGAGCTTTCATCTTCATTAGAAGAGGAAATTTGAGAAATGAGCTTCTTCACCATAGGAAATGTCTTTTTCCTGGGAAATATCCTTACTTATGTACATATGTATATAATCCGAAGAGACTACCATGATACCACTGAGTTATTAATGAGCTGGGGAAATGGATGAGGCAATTTCTTCCTAATGAGGGAAAATAATTACTCCAATATGCTCAGATACACATATGATACCTTACGATATTATGCAATCAAGCGAATGCAGATTCCCTCGTTTCTACGTCAAATTGCCCCGTGGATATTTTAGTATTAGGAATGAAGATAAGTGGGAATAATCCATGAACACTATGAAGTACTATCATTAACTAAAACGATTTTTTATAATGATTTGAATACTGTTCATGACGATCTACTCTTTAAAACCCTCTCCGATTTTCTTAGGAAAAATATTTGAGAACTTTGCATTTCCCTCAACTGTGGAGTTTTTTCTGCATGAAAAATTGATGTACGCGGACAAACTTTCTTTTCTAACTCTACGTTTAAATACAAGATAATGATCATTTTACTCGCTTACCTTCAAATTCCTTCTTTCTGAAGTCGTGCAGGTTGACGAACTCACTTTCGGTTTTTGAAGTGGTTTTTAGAAGGTGTATCGTGATTGGAAACAGTGGCAAAATACGAGGAAGTCTGTGGTCAGAAATGGAGCACGTATCAAAGTACAAAGAGCCCGTGTCAAACCTTCCTCAAAGTCACAAGTTTTGTGAGGATGACACACAATCACAAACGCAAGTCAGAATCAGAAATTGCTCAATTTTTTTAAGAAAAAAAATCCTCGTCTTTCTTTCACAAAGATGTTCGACCCAAAAAAACCAACCGTGATGTCAACTCTAGCTCAATTAGCTCACTTCGAAATTAGTAATTTGCTGCCAAAAAATTCTTCAATTTATGAAACACTGTAATTTTTTTAAACCAATATTTCAAACGGAAATGTAGATTTCCTCCCAAATTTGCATTTTCAGCTAGTGCCAGTGAAGACGAAAAAATATTATTTTGCAAGGATTTGCACTCGGCTATGTATATGTATAGTACATACGTAGAGCAGATCCCAAGCTTAGCTCAGCTTTTTTTGCGTCGTCCTCTTCGTATCAACTTGGATTCGCGAATGACTCGAAGCTGGAGAGACGGGCTTCTTTTTGCCAAAAAAACAACTGCGAGAGCTATAGAAGAGGAGAAAGTAGGCCTTTTCTGCTTCCTCCTAGCTTTGCTTTCACTTTGCCTCTCGATCAACTGCGGGGACTCTACGAGATATGGAATATGGAGGAAGAAATGCTTTACAGATGAAAATGTTTAGAAGAGGCTTTTTTTTAGTTCCCACCAGTTCAACTTGTCCTTTCACTCTGTGTGAAAGCAAACAGTGGGAGAAGTAACACGCTTGCCTAAGCCCCTTGTGCAGGGGGAGAAATGGGAGACTTTGTATTCAAAAGCCGACTGGTGAAAGGACTTAAGAATGTATCATGGGAAAAAAATTGGGAGGCTTCTTGCAGTCTACGTCGAAATATTTATATATGATACGTAGAAAAAACTCACGTCGTATTCAATATGGTGTGGCTGAAACCACACAGGCTTATACAAAAAAAATATAGCCGGATGTTAGAGCAATATTGGGTGGGGAGCTGAAAATGATTTTTAAAATTTAATAGGAATTTTTATATTCACTCCATTCTTCTTCTGCATTATTGCAGCATGCATTTGAAAATCCCGCTGAAATGAAAATATTATGAGCGTTTGCATCTGAATTTGTCTGAAAATTTGGCAGTCATGTTTCACATTGCCTCATATTAATTGCTGCCGAGAATAACTAAACAACATTTACCTATACAATTAACCGCCATAGAGTTAATTTAATTTACATATGTGGTTTTGCTCCAAATTTTAATATATTTACTTACATCAGGCCATAAAGCATTGTCGGTCAGATTAAAAAATGGCGCCAGATTTGAAACCCATCTTCTTGGTCACTTACAGGAGATGTACATAATTTCAAAGATCTTCTAATGATATCAGTAAGCACTAAGCACCCAAAAATCAAGCCATACATCTGTAGGTTATCATTCTTGTACCATAATGTATTAAAAGGATTATTGTTATCTCCAAAGTCGTCGAAGTTGGTTTGACGCCAGCCTCCATGCTAGACTGACAAACAATCGTAGCTAAATCATAATATCAGCCTCAGATTAGCTCAGCTACGTAAAAATTGACCATTACACTCTTACAATGCACATGTGTGTGTGTGTGGATGCAATTCGTATTTTATTAGAAAAAAATGTTGCATCATTTCCTCCATAGGTCTTCATCTCCATCTCCTCTGGTCGGCTTTCGCCGGTTGAAAGAGGTTTTTTTTTGGACAATGAGTCTCTCTCACCAACTCCCTGATGGTTTTCATTGGGGGGACTTGAGACAAAAACACAAAGACAAGTTGTAAAGCCATCATTTTCTCTGGCTTTCCGAGATAACGGCATACAGTACCATAGAAAGGGAAAGTTCGTGAAAGAGAGATTTTCTTGCTTTTCCCCATTCTCAAATCCAATTTTAATGAGGAAAATTGTGTTCTAACGCGTCTTTTCAAAAAAAAGTTGGTCTGGCTGTGGGACTACTACTGCCACTAGCTATGACTTTTGATATTGAAAGTAAAAAAGGATTTTATTTCGCATAAAGAGATATATATGTATGTAAATGTACATTACATTCAATTATGGAGAGAAAGGAAATATCAGAAATCAGAGAAAATTATCTTCCATTTCTAGCATTTAGGGGAAATTGCGGTTTGGTTCATTTCAGAAATTAGTTCGCTTCATGAAGAAACCTACACATACAGACGTAGTTTCGCATTTTATATTTGTAATGCATCTGCTTCTATCATAATCGAAATGATCTGTTTGCTTTCTCCCCTTCAGAAATGGCAAAGGCAAGAGGAAGAGTCGACAATATCAAAAAAATTGAGTAAATCTATTACCAATGGCAAAATAAATGGCACATTCAAATCCCTCCAAGTTTGTTTAGAAAAAAGCATGTATCGCAAGTGTCTTCGACAAGTTCAATTTACAACCATTCGAAATTGAAATTGAGGTAAATTTCCTCAATCTTTTTGTTTTACCTTCTTCTCACGCCTCGATAGACCTCAAGGAAAAAAAAGTTTGCGCGAATAACTTTTCCCATTAGATATGAGGTAGAAGGTAGAATGGATGTCTCCATCTCCGAATTTGTCTCGAATTCAAAAAAAAATGGAATGAAGAAGGGGAAGGATGCACACATGCAGAAAAGAATATGTGTTTGCAGGACATGCCATAAAATGGTTCGTAAATTATGTCCAGCCTTCCTTTGCCAAAACAAAATGTTGTTGATTTGGTCTTTGAATTTTCAAATTTCACTAACTAATCGCCTTCAATATACTTAATGAAAGAAAAGGTTGTAAAAAATCTACTCAGTTATATTGCCGTCACGTCGATTATGGATGAGCCCAAATTCTACCGGAAACAAAATTGAGTTTTTGTGTATATGTATAGTAGTATACGACTATGACTTGCTCTCAAAAACGAGTTTGACGTTGTTTATCAGTAATAAAGTTGCGGAAAAGCTGAAGCACACTCGATAGCCTCGGAGCAATGGTAAAATATTCTCTTTTATCTCATCTCTTGCAGATTTAGCTTGGAAATATAGGTTTGTTGTACATGTGAATACTTTTTTTTAATAAGGTCCGGAAATTTCATCTCTTTTTTGTTGCCGAGATTGAGATTTGAGATCGGCGAAAAAAGGAGAGGATCATCATTATCAACATCGGCATCACACACGCGTCGGAAGAAGAAAACAATCTTCTTCTTTTTTCCTGGCG
>JAHZMY010002079.1:0-11986 GCA_027743915.1 Seira sanloemensis | reverse complement strand
AGAATTGGAGTGGATGTTCCTGGAAAGTACAAAATCGTCCTTGACACTGATTCAGATGAGTTTGGCGGTTTCAATCGTTTGGATCGCAACGTTGAATTTTTTACCATGCAGGATGGTTGGAGTAACAGACGTCATTCTATGATGGTGCGTATATTTGCCTCAAGCTACGTGTATTTGCTATTTGCTTACGATGATGAGAAAGCCTAAGTGTCAATTTTGAATTTTGGCCTCAGGTTTACATCCCGTCAAGAGTTGGCTTCGTCTTGGCGAAACAGGATTGAGAGTAGGTGCCTATGCAAATGAGAAAATGCGGACCCATGTAGCTGCCGAACTAATACTCAACCCATTTTGCAGCTCACATCTATCCGTCATTAACGTCTCTCTTTCTTTTCAGATAGGTTCAGATGAATCGTTGTTTTACTTCAATTTCTACTGATTCTTCTAAATGATTACCATCGTTTTTAACTATTATGCAAAAAGTAATGACTTGAATCATTTTTGAATTCCACAATATTACTAGTGTCTAGATGTATGTAAAGCTCATTATCAATCAATCAAGTATAGTCTGCTCTGCTATGACAAATCTAACCTAGTGTATTATGATAGTTGAAGATTGTCGTGAACGAAATTGCGAGCTTATGTATATTTAGTAAGGTGTACAAGTGCACCTCAAACTGTAAAAAGTGTTATGACAATAAGCCATATTTTTCCATTTTTGGTGGTATTACAGAGATGAAATATTTTTTTTGGAATTGTTGAAAATATTACAGACTGTGAGTAAGTGCCAAATATGCGCAGAAAAGTCTTAAACTAAATACTTGCAATAATTTGTAGTACAATTTTAAATAACTGAACGATGATGCTACTGGTAGTGTGCTGTATGCTATCGAGAGTTATATAAATTTGCGTAATAAATGAAAAAAATATATATTCTATTTTAGTCAAAGTCTGACTTGCGTCTAAATATTTAATGCGTCAACGTTTTTACGTAATAATAGAGCAGTATTTTATTGCCATAATTAGCTTTTTACTGCTCCTGTCAGCATATTTGACATAAATTCTGATTTTGCATCCGACAAGATACTACATTCGTACAAACATCATGATGACAAAGAACGATGAGGTAGCGAAATATGAGACGGAAATTAAGTTCTTTGCAAACTTAGCAAAAAAAATATGCATTAGGTATGCAATAAATATATGTGCACGAGATGGTATGCAGAGAATAAATTGTGTGCTTGGACAACAATTAAACAGAAACATTTCGAAACACGTAATGTATGTATGTATGATTTTTCACATCAACTGCAACTTCATCACCATACCATTGCGATTCAAAAAAAATTAAAAATAATTTAAACCCATTCATAACACTTGAGATATATACCATTTAAATTACTAATTAAAATAGGAAGAACGACATTTGTTTAAAATTAACGGTTTTCGTTTTTAAGGAGCTACTGTAGAGAATTTGTCATGTTTTGGTTTCTTGTTTTTTTGCATATAATAAAATTCCACGAAGTGGAATCGAATTGTGGGAACGAAATGAATTTTACAACAAGGTCTTTCACTCATCCTTCAAATGAGATTACAGTTATGTTTTCTGGAGTATTTTACAGTTTTTTCTGTCCTGATTCATGGAAATTGAACCGAGTGTAAGAAGGCATTTCAAAAGTGAAGTCCTTTTGGCTCTTCTTTCTTCCACCCTGCATTTCAGATACATTAAAAATGCAAAAAAAATAAACTAAAATCCTCACTGATCATATAATCGCCAGTTACAAATTACAACAAAAATTACTTTGAGAAATATATTATCATATTCTACTATTCGAAACAAAAATCAAATTAACATATATCATGTATATCATACGTGGAGTAAAATTATAAATAAACAAAACATTTTTTAGTCGTGAAGAGGCAAGCTTTTTGAATAAGCTCGGCTCTGTTATCACAGTCTTTAAAATAATAATGGTTGGATACTACCTATAAAACGGTTTTTTCTCAAAGCATGTATCATATTTTTTAATAAAAAGATAAAAAAAGAACAAAAAATCCTTTCGCATTTTTTTCAGTTTTTTGTTGTTATTTAAAATAATAAGTACTTAATTGTTCTTTGACCAAACTTAATTCTTGTAATGAAGTAGGTATCTTAGGTCAACATTGTATATAGGAGGTCGTTTTATTTTCAAGGTGACATTTATAGGTCAGTTCTCAGTACGTTCTCTTCACGGGAAATAATAATAATATTCTTTTACATAAATACACAAAATGTATGCCCTTATATAATTTACATGGCCATACAACGGGACAAATTGCTATATATATTAGTGTTTTTTTACAAAAAAAAACAAAACGAAATACAAACGCTGGTAAAAAAAACTGTCACAACGTAGAAATACATAAAAGTACATACAATTTAATGCCTTATACACACGGAAAAAATAAAAGCATGAAAAGTCCAGCAGGAAACTTCGCATCATTCGCAGATTTTTTTCTGTGTGATCTTGCATATTTTTTCTCTTACTCGATTAAATTGTATGACAAACAATGTACACAAGTTTTACATCTAAAGAGGTATGAACAATTTCTACATCTAAAATCTACACTGTTCGATTGCAGCAACTACTTATTATTATTTCATTTAGTATATTTTTCTATCTTCACAAAGAAATTTTTAGCTTATGTTTCTACTCTACATTTTTCTACGGTTCTAGCAGTTCTTTGATTTCCTCTACAGTCAAACTTATCGACAGATAAGGGTTACTTTTTTATATTTCCGTCCACAGTAAAAAATTTACACCTGCAGAAATACCATGTTATCAACTCTTAAATTCAATATGGGGTTTCAAAAGCTGCGTTGGCATTTCTTCCCGTTAAACACAAGCTGTGAATTATTTTGTTTTGCCTCAGATAGCTTCAGTTCCTGGTACAATTTTTTCTGATTTTTATTCTCCTAAGCTGACAATGACAATGCACACGACTTATAATCTAATAACGGATATACAGTGGACATGTAACCACCATCTTCCAATTTTTTGGTAGCTTAGCATAACTCTCAATACATTCAGTGCTTGAAATGCTGGGTTTGGTGAAAACTTTTGCATTTTAACTACGTGCGTCAAATTGATTTGAATCGCCAACGCCATTTTTTAGTATTCGCTACTATTTTTCTGTGATATATTTCACGAGAGATTTTTATACGCTTAAAAATACGGACAATGGCTATGGGTTCACGTAGTATGGCTCCTTCAAAGCAGATAGTTTTATGGTATTTTTGTGAATAACTTAGGAAATCACTATTTACACAGAAAGCTGAAGTATTTTATCCATACTATTTTTCTCAACATCAATTTACCTTAAATTACGCTAAATACTACTGAAGACTACATAAGACCTTAACACCTTACTCATTTACATACGAAAGCAGTTCAAAGATGAGAATTTTGTCAAAAAAATCCAACACCTTTTTTAAATTCAGGGTGTGTGGAACATTGACTGACTAGATAAAGGAGAAAACTTTTTGGTGAAGGATGCCCATGATACATTCCTGCCATCAAAAAAGGTGAAAGTTGCAACATTAAAATATTATGATTATTACGAGAGGAAACACAAAACTGATGACTGTGAATTTTGTTTTCATATATTTTTTTTCTTTGGAGTTGGAGTAGTATTTGTTGAAAAGAAAATACTATTGTTTTACGAAGGTCCTCGAGGTTGAAAGCTCATTGACGTTTTCCAGTCATTTGGACTCATGTCAGATACTTTCCCTCGCATTTGAGACATTCTTTTTGTCAAATTATTCTTTTTTTTCCTGTTAAAGCGCTTGGATATTTTTTTTTCTAGCCACGACAACAAAATCCTATCGTGTACCCCTCCTTGAAATCAACATACTTTTAGCCAGTTTCATTTTTTTAAAAAATATTTTTTTTTGATTGGTTCTACTAAAATATTTCGAACACCATGATTCATCCAGTCAGTATTGAAGGGAAGTTGAACATAAAGTTTTCATTTAAAAGTTTCTACTTCGCCGACTGTCCAAGAAGCTTTTAAAATAGAGCAGGTTCATGTGATTAATACACAACACAAGTTAGGTGTGCTGTGTAAAGTATATCTTCATCGTTCACTTACACTCTCGTCGCGAGACATGGAATAATAACTCAAGAAGACAAAGTAAAAAAAAGTGCTTATATTATATAAAAAAAGAATGGGACGCGCAAAATTGTCCAGAAAAAGAGAGCACATAATTATGTAGAGTTTGAATTGGAAGTACATATCATAACAATAATACACTACTACAGTGTTAAAATTCTTGAAAGTTGTTGAGAAACCCTTCATTAAAATAATCAGTCCTTCTTCAAATCGATTAAATAAAACTTGACTCATTCTTTCTTTTAATTAGCTTTTCATGGAATAGGAAACTCAAAAGTACAATGGAAAATCATATAAATTATGAAAAACAGGAATTAACGTACTCAATTAAACTTGCTCTCACGCTCTTCTTTCTCTCTCTCTCTCTCTCTTTGACTTAATTTTTATTATTTATCAATTCAATTTGAACAAATTTCTTCCTCGGTTCGTTCTCTCTCTCTCTCTTTTGGTTGTAGCGGGCAGATTTATTGTTGGAATTAGTAAAAGTAATTATGGGTGGCCTACTACTGCGAATACTATGCGCCCTGTTTACTCTCTCGCTTTCCAATTAAAAATTGGTACATTTTTTCGGACTCTTGTGCAACAGGATCGTGCCCCCAACTGCCCATGCTCAATTCTTCCATTACCATAGATCATTCGGATCACGAAGAGAAAAACGTATTCATGTCCATACATTTATGAATACTTAGCCCCAAGGAATGCATTCTGCAGTCCTTTCGCAAATAATGTACTACATATTTGGGTGTGTATACAGTATTCATTACATCATCTCCGAATCTGTAAGACAGGGAGAGAAGTTAAATTAGCACAAATTGATTATATCAATTTCTCCACGTTTTTCTTCCTTCCTCCCATTGTCAGTCCATTCCACTCCTTTTCACACGAGATGACAAAGTAATAAATTTACGAACGTCAATACTTGCATAATGAAAAAAGTGCCCTTTTCCCCAGGATTCTTTTGTTTTGCAATGAGGTAAGTATTGCTGCTGCTAATTAAAATTTCAACGGTCCAATAGTATTCCCTTTCCTAATCGCAGATCAAAATGAAAAGAAGTGCGCAAGACAACTGGCGACTTCTTCTTTTTTGTTATCATTAATACTTACAATTTTTCGATCCAATCATTTTACCATTTCTCTGTGGCAATTTTCCCACTCAATTCTTTATCTTTCATCAGAGATGCTTCAATGATAGAGGTTGAGTGCAGAAGCTAAAAAACGAATGTATACGCCATTAAAATCTACATTACTTTGGGTAGGCCTAGGCGCCGTACGTGGCAGCATGAAGAATTGGCTTAGTTGACAAAGAATTTCTTTTTGGAGAGGAGAAAGAGTTCAGCAGGGAAACATTGACAAACATCCCATTATCATAATTTGTAAGCACATATATCATAATTATCATTGTTTTCATGAGATTACCGTATCAATACACAGAATTAAAATTCATTGTTTGTAACAGATGCAAAAAAATGGAATGAAAAATACTCTCAAGTTTGTTGACGTCTGCTCCTCTTGCTTTTTTATGAGCAGCCACACTGCTGGACAATAGCATCTTTCAAAATAGTGACTATCAATTTCGGGCCTCCATTCCTGTTTCCTTTGGGATCCAGATGAAGCACATCTAACTCAGTCAGTGCTGTTGGGACGCAGCATGGCCGCGGTGCAAATTTTTTCCCTTTGGTTTGATGAAGGATATGCTGAAACATGGCGTGCGTTGATGCGTACGACACTCGCCTTGCGTTGCATCTCCCGTCACAAACATGCGCGTCAAACTCCTTCGGCTCGAGGATGACATCGGAGATGCCCAAATCTGAGAATTTGATTTTTAAGGATCGTCTGCAGCAGGTTTTCCCATGTCGGGTGTTTGCGCACTCCCTTCCGCGCCCGCTGTCCCGCTTGTGCTGGAAGCTGCGGAGGGTGGATGGCTCCGTGGGAGCGGCGCGGCGCGCCCTTCTCTTCAACTGTGCCTCGACCGCCGGTTTCAAAAACTCCTTGGTGACGACCTTCAACGAGCTGCCGTGATGATGGTGGGCGGAGTGTCGACGGGGATGAGACTCTGCCTCCGCATCCACAGAATCCTTTGACAATTCTTCCCGGGAGCAGATTGCCATAACGATAAAAGGACTAGACTTGCGGTTGCGAACTGACCAAGAAGTCAGATTACGAGTCAGATCGATTTGGTTAACACGCTCTTTCTCCGGGTCACTTTCGTCAGAGCAGTCGTCCACAGAGGCGAGTTCGGACAGAGCTCGAAGATCTGGCAGATCCGAACTATTTCGCAAGTCGCCAGTAAGTTGGCACATGGCAGGCATGCTAAGGACCACCCGTTGAATTCTCACATCTGTTCCTTGTTTCGTTGGTGCGTAGTCCATATCAAATCGAAACAGTTTCAACACCTTCGTCCCGATTGAAAACAAGTCTGCAAATGCAAAAAAAAAACAACATTGAACGTTGTATTTTGGGTGGAAATTGCTTTCTTACAATTAAAAGCTACCTTTTGGGCGAACGAGCAGCGTACAATGTACAAGGTAAGTACATAGATACAGGTATTTTGTACACTTTTTTTCGTTCGTTCAAAACCCAGCAGCCATCATAATTAGACTAAAACCATCGCATTGGCAACTTGGTGAAAGCCATCAGTTAGTGTGAGCATAAGAAAAGAAGCATTTTAACAAGCTAATAAAATAAGACATTCCCAAACCACAAATGAGCAAAACTCCCATTTGAACGTAGGTGGTGGTGCGGTGGTGGTCAATATATTTGGCCATTATTTCATAAAAGTCATGTCAGCGAAGAAACGAGTCATTTGTGCAAACCAATAATAAGAAACGACCCCAGGGCCCAGGATTCATTGATTCATCATCATTATTAGACCGTACCAAAAACAAAATTCATTTCGCATCATTTAAAGACCCCCTCAGCAGATGGAATTTGACAAATGCAGAATAAAAAAAATATAAAACCCTTTTTTCTCTCTCAGACATGAAAAAAGAAGGAAGAGGAAGTTTTTTTCGCGTCTTTCTCTGAATCAACAAAACTGAACGAGGAGCTGCAAGTAAATTAAGCCAATCTTTTTTTTTAAAAACGAGCGTTTTTGCCTGAACAGAATTTGAAATATCGACAGTTTCAATGATGACCAAAACGATGAGTCTTATATTTATTGCGCAAGCAGCCGCAATTCTCTGTCCATTCTGAGCACACACATGCAACAGTGCAGAGGACAAAAGGGTTCGATTGTTTTTATGCGCAACAATGCAAACATGTTTGCTTTCTTTAGAGCCAAAGTCGACGCGAAATTGGCCCTTCCTATGTATGCAAAGATGATTATTACTCTTATGTAATTAGACAGGAGCAGTTACCTCACGTACCACAGGGAATGAGCCGGTCTTCAAAAAACTGCACGCAGAGAACCTCCGTCTACAAAACTATCAGCACTTTCTACTGCAGTTGTCTTGGCTTCTGTTTACGATAATTCTATAGAGCTCGACAAAAAAACTTTTTTTTTCTCTCTCTCTCTGGCTGATCTAATTCATGAATATATGCAAATTAGTATACAGCAAGTAATTTTTATACAAAAGTTGGCCCTCTTACAAACTCGCCGATTTTGCCGTTGCTCATCCGTGCCATTTTGCAAGAAAACTGAAGCACACGTTTTTCTCTCTCTCTCTCGACCCATTATCATCCTCTTTGGGATTTTCATCAGAAAATTTGCGAGCAAGATGTGTCAAATTTTAATTTTGATGTGACAAATGTCATTGGAGAATGATGGGTCAACTAGCTCAACATTCCTGGCATTTGTCAAATGTTGACTTAGGTACACACACATGTACAATGGAGGATACAGGTTGAAGCCCATTCCATAAATCAATGTTACAGTGGAAAGTTTTTTTTATGAAAGAGGAGGATAGCTTTTTTGGTAGCATTTTGTGTGTACAATGATAAATATCCTAAAATGGACATTGAAGTTATATGTAAATGCCGAAACACCATTAGATTAAACGTTACTGATCAATACAAAATAGAAATAAAGTATTTACCCTAGAAAAACTGCTTGTGCAGAAGAGGAAGACCAACCCGAGTTCAAGTATAAAAGAATGATTGCTGCATCGCAAACTCCATTCGTCCCTGTGTGTGTGATGTGATAAACTGCTATTAAATTCTCAATGGCAGGAATAACCAGATCTAGTTTTTTCTTTGTAAATTGTACAACCTTTTTCATGCCCGTAGCGGAAGATCAGATTACTCTCTAGGTAGAAACCTGCATTGCTAAATGCGAAAACCGAATTCTCAAATGAAGTAAACGAATTGCTTTGCGATGTATAACGTTGATAGTACAAAGAAAGTGGTGAATACAGAAAGAGGAGCAATGAATAGTGAGCGAAATTCATATGCAGATTTATTTTCTACAGTAACAATAGTTACAATCAATGACCTTATGATTCTTTTTAAAACAGCCTAATACGAATTAGTTTCTTCAAAATTCCTTCACCTTTAAACCTACTAATGAATTTTTATAAAGTGCACATATCTATATATTTTCCCTATATATCATACTATCATACTTAATATAATAATTATCCTTGGATGGAGAGAAATACAAGGATGATAAAGAGGTTTTTTCAGGGTCGAGATTTCAGCCATTTCAAAGAGCATTATTTCTTTTAACATTAATTACTATGCAAATTCAATGGACAAAGATATTATATAGATGGAATCGATGAATTTGTTGAAAACGATTTGTTACGGCCAGCAAAAATATTATTGAAAAAGAAAAGTTGAGCTTTTGAAACTTTTTTACAGAGGCTAATGCATGAGGGCATCTTTTGTTTAAAAAACCATTTACAAAGTCATTGTTTATACCTTGTCTATAACAATAAATATGTCTCAAAATGTTTCGCCTAGTTTTACCCACGTCTTCTCTGAGCCAAACGATTTGAATTATTTGTGCAGTACAGCATTGTGTTTTTTAATTAAATTAAATTATTTACGGCACACATCTAAAATGTATTCTTGTTGGCAAAATTGTTGGACCCACTGTTTTTTTCTTTCTTTTTTGTATGCAGTTGCAAAGACAAAAAATGCTGATTTTGTTGAATTAGTTTATTACCATTTCCATTCAACAGGTCATGAAATATGACTTTGAAGCATTGTTTTTTATAAAACCTGGCCTCTGTTGAACAGCCTTACTTACTTGGGGACTGGAAGTAAAATTCGCAACTCTATGTAAAAGCAATGATGCTTAAAACATACACAAAGTACGTCTTCTAAACTTCTCAATTTACTTTTTTAACGAAAAAAAAAATCAGTGTCGACGTTTGCGGCCTCGCAAATTGTAAACAAAGTCACCAACATACATAATAATATCACCGAGAAAATTCCAACCACATCAGAGCCATTGTATTTCATATTAACTCGAATCGAGGAAAGTTGCATAGTGAACGCAAAATGTTGCAGTAATTATCGATCGATTCTAGTCGAAAAACATTATTCATCGTTCGTCGTACATTTATGGGTCGTTTTGTATTTGTTTTATGACTCCAAGACAGTCTCGTTGAATATTGTAATGAGTGAAGGAGCACATCGAGAACAATCAGAGAGGCAAAGTAAAAATCTCAGTAATGATGAAATACGTCAAAACAGAAATGCACATTAATACTTAATAACTTCATAAAAATATATTCCACCTGTCGGCATAAATCAGCCACGTAATTTCCTTGTATTAACGGATCGGTGGTGGCTGCAACCCTTTCCATTCTACCCAAAACAAAACTAGAGGAAAACCCCTTTCATTAATGCGTTACAGACGAAGAAAGAATGGAACGAGGAAACTTTGAACATCGAAAGAATTGCTAAACTAGTAAATATCACTTGGCTTCTCAGTTCGACTTGAAAAGGACAATACATACAATGATCTAAGCTCGGACAAGAGGAAAGAAGAGAAAAGATGTGTGTAATTCTTCTCTCGGTACAGCAGTAATTATCGTTGCCAGACGACTGCATTCCAACCCCAAGAGTACAGCTCGTACTCTTTTATTTTCACATAATGCGACCTTAAAAAGCTTCTTTAAAACAGTTAGAGGGAACATTATTGCATCGTTTTTTTTTCGCGAAATAATGTTTTCGCTTAAGAGAAAACTTTGAATTTTTAGCCTCCCCTGATCGAATGCTAAAAACCTGAATTAATGTACATATGATTATTATTCCTTCGTCTCTTCCTTTCTCCCGTCCTCTCCCAATACACTCTTTTTTTAAAGATTGATGGGTCCAGGTATTTATGCTGTATGATATATGTATTCCGAAGCCAGGGATGTGTATGGTGCTTCTTTATCCGTATGTTTTTTGTACGGCAGCCATAAAAGCCGCGTCTCATCAACTTGGTCTTAAATATATGATTGAAATGTATGATGGTATTCATTATCATCAAAAGACTTTAACCACACCACTACCATAAGATCATTAAAATTATAATATGCAACTGTGATTACTCGGACTTCTTCCTGAACTGTGTACCGCCGAATTTACCAGAGAGCTTACACGGGCTTTTGTTTCTTTCTCTCATTGCAATATTGAAAAAATATAAAATTCGACGAAATCCATTTCTTTCTGCTGCCAGAACATGAATGCTCAAGAGATAAACTGTAAAATAATGACGACCGCCTGATATCGAAATCCGATAAAGTTATCCTTTAAAAAACAAATCAGATTTTTTTTGTTTTGAAATGCCACTTAATCTGCATATTGAATAATACGCTCAAGATATGAAAAGGAATAGCAAAAAAAATCCTATATTTTCAACAAAAAATGCAATCGGAGATACATAAAAATCATTAAATTTAAATAGTAAATACGCAAAGGTAAAACCACCGTTTCCATTTTTTACTAACTCCTTTGATAACAGGCCACCAGCAGGGGGTCGTGAAATGTATACCTTTGATTATTTCTATATTTATGTTAGGCAACTTGCTACACATCTTCACATACTTTTTGTCCTTTTCCCGTACTAAAAATTAATCTACCATATTGAAGCAGCGTGACTTAAAAGAATGATGAGGTTTAACTTTTTTTAAAAGCATTTTTGGTGTGCTAGCGAAAAAAAATCAAAAATCCTCTTGTCTTGAAGTCAAATCATCTGGATTACCGGCGGCCCCACCAATGTCATCGTCATATCATTAATCGTCAACATGATTTTCAGTTGTATTTTCTGTCATCATTGCCATTAGCATATCTTTATTGCCGAAGCTTCACGAATGTAAAGGACCAGAGCAGATCTTTATTTGACCAGCTCAACTCCCCAGATAGTACATATACATTTTTTGCAACAATTTTTTTCGCAATGACGGTCTCAAGACAACATAAGGAATATCAATAAACAAAAAGGTTAGTTTTCACTGGTGGACAAATACTTAAGATTCTATCGAGTACATTGTTTTTGTATTATCCTCGTACAAGAAAAATATTCTTTAGGTACCTAAATCGCATTTTATGGACCACTGTGCGAAAGTGAGAGTCACCTGCTTCAATTAATTAGATGCGGTTCAACTCACTCAAGAAATAAAGTAAGTATACACATAATACTTAGTTCCACATAGTTGGTCCCTATCGCCGGGTAATAGAGGAACGAATTTGAATAATAATAATATTGCTTTTTTTTCCTGCTGGTGGACATTTGAAGGCTTATTTGCCGTGCTACAATTAAGCAGAGGACAAGGGCGAATGACATTTGATTAAGAGGATGAAGTCAAGCTTCAGCTTTGGGGATGTTCTCTAGAGTCCACTAATACCACGAGTTGTGACATGTGTTATACATATTTCTCCTATAATAATGAGACCATGAATGATC
>JAHZMY010002078.1:0-10117 GCA_027743915.1 Seira sanloemensis | reverse complement strand
GAGAAAATAGAAAATTATAACATTTCGAATTTCCCTGACGACGAAATATCTGATTCTAACAATAATGCTCTCCGCGAACAAAAGCATTTTTATGTAAAATATATTCCAAGTATGTATAAACGAGAGAATATCGAAAATCTATAGTATGACCGAGGGAACCATGGCTTATCAATACGATAGATTCCAGTTAGCTCGGACGTTCGATTAAACTCTCCCCAGCTTTTACACCTTTTTTTCATAAGCTTACTTTTTAGAACAAAGCATCTTTCTCACGCATTTTATGTTTTTATGGCAAATGTTGACCATCCAACAAAGTCTGAAAAACGAAACGAATAAAGTTATGATAAACCTTAGCTTACGTACCCCATAAACATTTCTGGGGAAAGTTTATCACTCGATTGAATGTGAACTTGGAATGTGTAACGGGAGAAAATGAAAACTGGGAAAATGGGCTGTAAAAGGAAGTGAAAGTCACAGTTACGATGGGATGCTCTGTTTTTTTATGTTTCGTAAATGACTAGCACGTGTGTCAAGGCGTAAAAAAGGGATTCAACTGGTTTTGCTTGCAAACTTTCTTATTCCCAAAAGAATGTTGGGCATTTCGTCTCGTTTCAATTTCGTTGGATGGTACTTTCTATTCAAAGAGGAAAAAAGGGGAAAAACTGTTTCACTTTTATTGCTGTTAGACTAACAAGTTACATATTATACTTTTGTTTGTCTTTCAAAAGTACTTGGGCTGCGTCGAAGTTTTCGAATCTAGAGGGATGCAAGTTTGTGAGGAGGCAATGAAAGTTTTAAGAGTAAGTTTGTCTCACATTTGTCAGTGCTCACTGCTATTTGCGAATGTTGAATAACTGTGTGTGTGTACTCTTCTAACGTCGTTATGCATAATGTCTGCAGCAATCGAGGCGAAGACCGGTGAAATCAACTTTACATATCTCAGGTGACGGGTTAAGAGTGGTAGAGGACGACACGAAGGTAATCCATTCATGCCAATGTCAGATATCTCAGCACAAGCCTTTTCGCTAAAACATCACGTAATAAATGAGACTCTCTTTTATCTTTTTACAGGGACTGATAGTAGACCAAACGATAGAGAAAGTGTCGTTTTGCGCCCCAGACAGGAACCATGAGCGTGGGTTTTCATATATTTGTAGAGATGGAACAACACGGAGATGGATGTGCCATGGATTCGTAGCCTCTATAAGACTCGGTAAGCTGTAAGGTGAAGAGGAGAAAGATAGGGGTGGTGTGAGAATATGCAAAAGATCTAAGGTTTTTCCGCATAGACTGATCTGAAATCTAAAGCATTTAATATTCTAAACGGCTCTCTTGGTTTTTATCAGGGTGAAAGGCTGAGCCACGCCGTGGGATGTGCTTTTGCAGTCTGCTTGGAGAGAAAGCAAAAACGCGAGAAAGAATGCGGCGTGAGTATGACATTTGACTCGAAATCGTCAACTTTCACCAGATCAGGCAGCTTCCGGGTGGGAACAGCGACGGACAATTTGAGCACAAAATCGTTATCACCTCCTCCCAGTGCTGGACCGACGTCGACGACGAACAAGTCTGGTTCATTAAGATCAGGCAGCTTCCGGGTGGGAACAGCGACGGACAATTTGAGCACAAAATCGTTATCACCTCCTCCCAGTGCTGGACCGACGTCGACGACGAACAAGTCTGGTTCAACCACAGCTAATCCTCACGCAATCGAGAGGCCTCACGCTCCACCAAAAATGCTCGAGAGACAAGGATCCTTCCGCGGATTCTCGCAGCTCGCAAATAGGTCTCCGTTCAAGAGACAATCTTTCTCTTCGGTTAAATGACTTGCCATCCAACTTGCAGCGAACCCAGCAGTCGGCAGTGGATATTCTCACTTCTAACAATATCATTCCTACCGCAGCTCCTTTTATGCCACTGGGTAAGTAAGCGTGAACTCGCAAATGTAAAAGGATTAAAATAATAATATTTGCTCGACAAAAAGGTTCACTTTCCCTTTGCCACCGGGCACCGTGTCTGTGTGAGTGTGTGCGAAAGTGTGAACCACATTTATTTAAAATAGCCTCTAGAATAATATATAAATAGTGGTATATTGTATGTGTGTGTGTGTGGATGGATGGATGATGCTGCCTTTCGATTTTCCTAGAGTAGAAGGGCCAAGTGAGAGTACAAGAGTGTTCCAGTGCTTTTTTGCTCTTGCTTGCTTTCTCGATTGCGACGATAAGTATTACCTACCACCACTACTGCACAAGAACTTGTAAAAAGCGGAAGTTGAAGTACAGCTCCGTGGTCTTACGTTCATCCTTCTTGTATGTATATTTTTATTATCACTTGATTTTGATAGCTTTTTCAACTGAATTATTTACAGCGAATGCCAGCCCCGCTCCGCCACCAAGAACACAGCGAAGTCGTTTACACAGTTTACCTAACAGTTCGCTTGCAGGTAGCATGTGGTCACCAAGTTTTTTTACTAATGTTTTCTCATGTATTATGTATCCCTTTTTCCTCCCCACACATCTATTCCATCCTATATATTTATATACATGGCTGTGAAGTGAAAGTAGCGATACTCGATCTCATGCTACTTTCTTTGTCTTTCCCATTTCTCTTGTGTCTTTCCTCTCGCATCGAGTTAATAATTAATATCACGTGACAGAAGCATGAGTTGACCCATGTGTGCGTTGTTCATTTACGTTGCAGGAGGTGTGATTCCAGAAGTTCCTTCTCACGGTGGATCAACCGAGAACACTGTCGTACCTCCAAAGATTGAAAACAAAGATTTAGTCTCACAACTCTGTCAGCAAGTGACACAGGGCCTATCTATGCTAGCAGCTAACCACGATGACATTAAGGTAATACATAAATGGCTTATGATTTATAATTTTGCATTTGAACTGATTTTTGTAGTAAATACATTGTAGTTGCTTTTGTGACTGCCAATTGACTAATTTGAGGTCGTTTTGATTAAAGAATGTTTCAAACAACGCAAATTCCTTTCCAACAAAGTTTACGAATCCATGGGACGATGAAGTGGGAGTCACGCAAGTTTCCTCAGCACTACCTGTCTTTAACACAGCGCCTCTGGCAAAGGCCAACTCGGTGATATCGACTGGTTCACCTGCAAAACTTCAATCCGTATCCCAGCCAAAGCCTCCCTCCACCGGTGCAGACACTTGGTTCAACAACTTGACCCAGAGTCACGAGCCGAAAGCACCGCTACAAGCAAAAATTAGCCCGATTACGGAGAACAAAGTGACTTTAACGACAGAAAAGCCTTCCATCACAACCTTTGGCAGCAGTTTCACTCCATCACAAAACATTTCTTCGTCGACTTCTAACTCAACAAGTAACAGCAACATTCTTCCATCAACGACGAGTGTCGCAAATAGAACAGCCACGTCAGAAGGGTCAGCAGTTTCAACTACTCAACCAAACTCTCACTCTTCTGGAGGAATAAAGACCTCGACGTCCTTCTCCTCTAATAATCCAATCACAACAGCTCCATCGAACATTCAGCCCGGTCAGCCATTAGTGAGTTCGCAGGCCCCTGGTGCACCTAACGCGAGCGGTATTGCACGGCCTACATATAGAGGACAGCCAACTCGATCTGCGTCGCTCGGAGCAGATCCTTTTGATGCTACGTGGGCAGAACCTTTAGCCAGGACTGGTCAGGCCCCAACGAACCCTTTCGTTAGGCAACAAACATTCCAAGTGTCCATGTAGCATGAAGATTAGTGATGACGTCAAAGCTAAAGTGTTTTAATAATATAAAAATTCCAGTTGGACTTGTTGTTGAGCAGCGATGAAGAATGGAATGATAAGATTCATATGTACACCACATATTACGACGACGACGTTTTTTGTAAGGAAAAACGATGAAACAAGGTCACTGTAGTATTATTATTAGCCATATTATTTAAGGGAAAATACATCGAATTAGGTTTAGATATTTCTGGAATAGGAGATTACTAAATGTTTAAGATATTCATCGGAAAAAAGAAATGTAAGCAGAAACTTTTGCATTTCGTTGTTGAATTTTTGTTTACCGTTTTGTGACGACCTGCAGGGAAAAAGGTTTTTTTTATTTATAGCGCTATCAATAATTCTTTGTATCTAATCATTTCCAAACTTTCATTACTGTATGCTGTATGAAAACTGTGTGACATAATAATTTTTATTACAAAATGTAAAATTATTATATGATTGTTGATTATCATATTTCGTACGACTTTCTATCAATGTAATTGTAACGTGTAGTAGACCAATCTTTTTATGATTCAAAAGAAAAGAAACGAAAGCTTTTTCTAAAAATATCAGATTCATCATTAGCTATGTAGAATTCGTCAATCAAGCGCCAATGTGTACGCGAATAGGATTACTATGCTGTTATATTATGCAAAAGGAGAAGCTAAATCTTTCAGCTACAAATTATAAAATGCATAAAACAAGAAACGATAAACGACCATTCTTCTTCATGAATAATGCATATCATAATTTCAGGAACAGAACATGGGAAAGTAAATAAAAAAGCTAACCAAAACGTATAGTAACTATGAATTTGTATTTATTTAAACCAGTCCACGGGAAGAGATTTCATTGAAAGCAAAAAGTGGTACTGTAAATACTACAATCGTAGTGAAAATAATAATTTATGCGACATCCCGATGTTAAAACTACAAAAATTAAAAAAATGAATGGTTAAAAATAAAAACTGACTTATCAAAACATAACAGTAGTATATAAACATTCAGAGTTTTTAAAAATTATTAACCAGCTTTTACCATTACCGTTGCATTACTCCTGGGCACAATCAAGTTGCTAAAGGAATAAAAGCGACTATTGAATTTTAGAATTCTAAAATTCATTAGGCGCTTTTATTCCTTTAGCAACTTGGGCACAATAATATTATGTGAAACGTTATAAGTTTTTAGCTTGCAGGACATCATCAATCATGTCAAGGTATATATATAAGAGGGAAGGGCCACCAGCCTATTTTCAGTTGCAATCATGTCAAGTTTCAAATTCACATAAAATATATAATTTACCAAACAAGAACCTCTCTCTACTAATTTTTTTTGAGGAACCACCATTCAATAATTCGTTAACTTTATTATTTCACGTCATAAATCGAATAGTATTTCAGGAAAGGTCGCAAATGATAAAAGATAATTCATAAATGTGCTTCAGTTTGCTTTTTACAAAAATGCAAAACCATTTCGAAAAAACTCTGAAATTCATTCTAAAAAAGGTAGGCACAAAAAGTGCATAATAATTTCGTTTAGTTTATGCATATAATCATGTCAAAATCCGATGTTTAACGAACTCGGAGAGGTCTAATAACACTCACTCACTTTCTGCGTCTGACTCCACTTGACCAAATCCTGGATCATCTAAATGTTCTTCGCTTGCAAAAATAATATTTTTATCCGAGGTAGAACTGGAAATAATATCCTCTTTGCCTGCAACAGCCTTCGTTTGCGGGCAGGCTTCGGTCTCCTCTGCACTCGAGCTGGGATGGTTCTTCTTGCCCTTAAATGATTTTGAGCAGCATGGCTCAGCTTCTTTACTAACATCTATGCCACTGTCGGGTGGAGTTCGAGTAGCCCCAGACTCCACAGAGTTCTTCCGGTACGTTCTAGACTTTTGTTTATTCAGTCGTTTGAAGACCACCTGCTCAACTTTGCCAGTATCCGTAGTGGAGTCTGGAATTGACAACTTGTCCAAATTGTCAAGGTGTGCCCTTTTGAAAGGTATGACGGGCTCTGCACTTTCGCTTTCTCTTTGCGGATCCAGTCCAGCAATATATTTTCTAAAAAATAGCTTGCACGCTTCATCTAATTTACATTGCGGTCTCCACTTTCTCTTCAAATCTTTACTCGTATGAGCTGACGACGTGGACGGTTCGTTTGCGGGAGTTTCACTTTCTAACATGCGAGTTTTTTGCACTGCGTCAGGCTTCACTTCACTCTCTGAATCGCTACTATCCGTGCTTATTATGGCGCGAGACACGGGAGGTTTCGAAGACGATTGCTTTGTTCGAATCACAGATTGACCTTTCTTGTCGACCTCGTCCACATCAGAGCTGGAAGAGTCGGAGGATGAAGTGCTGGAGCTATCTATGCTAGAGTCTGACTGGGATGGACATGGATTTCTCGTCATTAACTCATTTATCCTTTCAAAACTTATTTCGGAGGAGGATCCTCCAGCAGCTTCGTTGGTGTTGCGAGAACTTTCGTAAACCGGTGTGGAAGACAACATTTCCCTTCTTCGTGCTTGAAGTAGCTGTTTTCTAAAGTTGTTGTGGGAGCTAGCATAGCTTGGGTTTGACTGATGGCTGGATCTCCGTCGGACTCTTTTAACTCTCCGTGTGAGGCAAAGTGGTCGAGAGGACGATGCTTGACTTTTGGAACTCCCTTCACTTGCTTCATCCGATGAGGTGGACTCTGAGTCTGGACCAGAAACGTGGGCGTTATTGTTGCTCGCAGTTTGTTTCGACTTTTGCAAGAGTTTGCGACGGTTTTCTTCCTTCTCCAAAATTAGTTGCGTGATCATGTTGGCAGTCATATCTCTATCTTCAGTCTGCAGGTTTCCGACGTCACTTATTAGACTGTCGTCATCCCCTTCTTCTGGTGGGGGTAATGGAAGTCTCAATGGAGGATTCACATCTTCGGCGTGTTCTGCCTCATCCGCAATTTCATTTTGTTCATTGGAAGCACCATGTCTGCCTGATAATGCTGCTGCATCACCTTGATCTGACAAAGTTTCGCTCTGATTTAAACTGTCCACATTATTTTGACTGTTTTCTGCAGCAGGCACCCGTCCAAGAAGCAAACTTCCTGAGCTATTGGAAAGAAGAGCTCGATAATTTGGAGGATTGGAATCTTCATCTAACATATAAAAATAAGTCCAAATAAAACTGGATGAAAAAACTTTTAAAATGAAATTGAATATAAAATTGTACTTTGTTCTTTATATGAACTTAATCACTAAAAATTCAGTTACCTTCGTTTTCAGATGAAGAAGTTTCAGGACTTGTGTAAACAGTGTTGGTGTACGAAGTCTCTGGAAAATTATCACTGTCGTCATCAGACATGCCGTTAATATCTCTCTGGACTAGAGCATCAAAAAATGCCAGCATTCTGGAGTCCTCCCTTGTTGTTTTTCGTCCTGCCTCGTAGGTCAGCGACATAAACTAAGGACAGAAAAATGGATTTGCCTATTACGCATTCATGACTAAAGACAACTATACCCACAGTTTTAAAGAAAGCCCAAAATGTCACTTACTTGTCCTTGAGTTTGTCCTGATTGCAATACGAGACTTACGTAATCATCGGGAGTGTAAATTCGTCTTTCGGATTCATTCATCACCGTTGCTGGCGATTTACCCCCAGTCTCATCAGGTAGTGGAAAGGAGCTCCAAAGCTACATTGAACAAAACCCAGATTTTACTTAGCTCATATTCATAATACTTTAATAGTATTAGTAACAACAGGTCAGATTGACAAGTAGAACAGTAATTTTTAAATTAAACAAACCTTGACTATCTTTTCTACACCAGAGGATGCTATCACATTATGTGTGTAATTGTAACGAACTTGGTTAACTATGGATCGATGTCCTCGCAGTACCATATCAGCCCGATTAATCCATTCTGAAAAAAAAGTTGCTGCATTATTAGGAACACTGTGTCCCAATCAATCACCCATCTACTTATGAGAATGAGAGGCAAACCAGACGTACGATCATGCCATACTGAAAACAATTAAGAGTTCATATTATTTCTATTATTAAAACTACTAATTAGGGAATGTGGTGAAACGTATTAGAATAGTCGAAAAGATTATACCTTCACAAGCGTTTTCTTAGGCATTCGTACATCCCATGTAGCAACCCCTTCTCTGGAATTAGCACTGACTATTAGTCTTGGCTCCAAAGGATGAAACATCACCGAATGAAAAGATGAGTTCAACTTTGCCAAGCAAAAAGGATCTGAAAAAACAACACGATCATTAATTCCATGTCGAATTTTAATGTAGCGAGCGATTCGTTCCGGTTACATACCATCCGTGGTGGACTCCCGTGTGTCAAATATTAATAAGCGTCCATCATCACAGGCACTGCAAAACACGCTCTCATTGACAGGGTCTGCGCTTACTCCGTAAACAGGCTGCTCGTGCATAAAGTAATCTAAAGGTGCACCCCTAAAAAGATTTTAAAGAGAATTAAATAGAGTTGGGGGAAAGTGAGAAACTTGCAAGTTTCATTGACTTCAGGCTTACGTGGCTACATCGTGAAGAACAACCTGGTCATCATTTCCGGCAGAAATAATCTTTCCAGAGGTGCAACTAAAATCCAGACAAAAGATATTGCTCAAGTGCTCCGCTTCCATCACCTTGGGCTCATCTTTGGTCACTAGGGCTTTATCCACGTTCCATATGAGAACTCGGCGGTCATCTCCACCTATCAATTTATTTTCATGTTAATGCACGGCTTAATTACATCACACATCATATGCATAAATATTATTTATCTTAAAGATGATGATGATGACGTACCTGATGCAAGAAGGCTCCCATCCCTTGAAAACTCGATTGCGTTAACGCAACCGAAGTGCGCCACCAAATTTTTTCTGTACAGAGACTTTGACCTATCAATCTTCCAATCCACAACATTTTTGTAGTGTGGACCGAGGTCATAAGAGCTGCGATGGAGCCAGAACTTAACCGGATGACCAGGAGCGGCACCCCTTGCATTGAAATTCATCTTCAACGAATCACATTTTTGCGTCATGATTTTAACTTTTGGTAGAGCGACAAGGGTTATCCAAGAAGGCATCAGATTCGACACTTGACTTCCATGCTAGTGCGGCAGTTACAGAGCACCGCCCCATCTGTTAATCTTTATAATGTCTTTCACAAGGGACTTCAACGTGGGCGGACGAGACGGATGGGGGTGTGGTAGATTTAGGACCGACAATGCACTTTTTCCCTACATGTGAACTTTCAATTCTTGATCCTGATAGCGTCAATTACTTTATATCTCTCGAACGCTATCCATCATTTCCAGCGGTACTAATTTGCATTTATTTGAAATATGGAGGACAGTTGAAGCTGGTAAGTGCAAACTTCCATCATCTAACTTTCACCAAATCCTATGTAATTGTTATGGGCCATCAGCTGAGACATGCACAATCTGTATTTTCCCTTCGCTTTCAGCATTGTCGTATACGCCACAGCCAAGCCATATTGATCTTGCGTAAACAAAGACCGTGAAACAAAGCGTTTTGCGAACACTTCCCTTCGCTTTCAGCATTGTCGTATACGCCACAGCCAAGCCATATTGATCTTGCGTAAACAAAGACCGTGAAACAAAGCGTTTTGTGAACACTTTTTCTCTTTTTCATGCACCCAAACAAACTCCCGTGGCCGTGGCTAGTCTCAAAACTCTCTACAAGGCTTCACCTATTTTGGTAAACGGTATTTTAGAAAGTAATATTTTGTAATTGACAAGTGGCGATTCCTCTCCGTTTCATAAAACCTAAACCTCAATGCTTAATAAAAAGACAATATTTTGTAAGATGATTATTCAGTAGGATTTTATTAATAACTAAACAAACATTCAGTCTGTGAAAATTGGTTTGCATATTTACAGAGCACAGGTGTCGTCGGTTAGGTCAATGTCTTACAGGTATTTAAACTTATACTGTACATTCAAAAGTGGCAGTGTTCGTTTTTTCCGTGATACATTGAAAAAGTATGGAATTATTTGAACTTATAACCAGTTAACCAGCTATGTCATTTTCTTGTTCCACAATGTACAGGTGCTATGATTATGACACATTTTGACTTCATGATAATCTTTAATATCTTGATTTCCTTATAGGTATATTATTATTTAATCCTAGTTAAACTTTGAGCTTTGCACCATTTGCAACGTACCACTTATTTTTGAAATAAAATGAGATATCAAGTGGTAATGGGAATGTTTGTGATCTAATGATGACGTTATGTTAACATATTATTGGCAATGTTAATAAAATATTCAATTAAAGAATAATATCAACTTTCGGTTATACAGATAAACACACAAAAGATAGCATGTATTTAGAGAAAAATTGCTT
>JAHZMY010002077.1:0-10192 GCA_027743915.1 Seira sanloemensis | reverse complement strand
GATTTACGGCCTATGTGGACACCATCAACACTGCAGACTCTTATAAACTGAGTAAATTAAGTAAGTATATTTCAGTTTTTGTACGTATTTATTAGTCAAATCTAATTTAGCACTCACAGTTCTGAGAAACTCAGAATTCAAGACGAATGCTATTCCAGTTTAGCATTTAAAGCATTAAATACCAACTTGTTTCATTGAAGATACATAGGTAATCCATAATGCAATTAAAAAGGAGTAGACTTTTAAGTCTTAGAATAGAATATTTTCCTGCTATATCGAAGACGAGCTATACATATACGTGACTTTAAATGGTTTTTTAAGTTAAATTATATTTTTTTGTTAACTTTCCAGTTTGCACTCAATTTTCAAGAGGCATTTACGCAATGGTCGGAGCAATGAATCCTGAATCATTTCAAACATATCACTCATATGGTAAATTTATCAATTTATTCTTACTAAATGTCATAATTCTAAACTTTATTTCACACAATCGGCTATACATACTTTTAATTATTTGTAGCAAACACTTTCGAGATGCCAATAGTCGTCCCTTGGTATCCCATGAAATCAGAAAAGGTATCAGAGGTGAGTATTTTTTTAAAAAAAACTTTCTGTTCTAAAAATCCTACATGTAGGTACTTGTGTTTTTATTTGCAAATTACTGGTAATTTAATATTCATATCTTACATTAGTACAACTCATGGCAAAAGGACCCATCTCCACCCAAGATGGACTTTGCGATCAGACTTCGCCCAGACTTGCACCAAATTATTCTTGACACAATTGATTATTACGGCTGGAAAAGCATCATCTACATGTACAACTCGAATGAAGCTTTGCTTTCACTTCAGTCTCTGCTACAACGGCTAACACTAACAGAAAATCTGCTGCGATTTACTGTTATCAAAAAGATTTCAAATGTGCAGGAGGCCATTGATGTACTTCGGGATATCGAATCTTCAGAAAGGTGAAAGCATTTCATCTAGCTAAATTACTACAGAGTTGTAAAAATGCTTTATCCAAATAATAAAAATATTCATCATGTTATATTTTGCAGATTTTCTTCCAAATATGTTGTTCTTGACTGTCCAATAAGTATGGCAAAAGAAGTGATTGTTTCACATGTGAGAAACATCCATCTCGGACGAAGAACCTACCATTATTTATTGGCTGGATTGGTATGAAATTCCAGTTAAATATAATCACTAAAAATAAAAACATAAATATAATTCAAGCTTGTAAAATTAACTAATTGGGGGCTTGTAGGCATTTGATGAGCAATGGGATGAGACAAGTGACGAATTTGGAGCAGTAAATATAACAGGTTTTAGAATGATTGACCCAAATCGAAAAGTGGTGAAAGACTTTCTCCACAAATGGGAAAGATTGGAAAAGAACCAATTTCAAGGAGCTGGGCGTCGATTCATTTCTGTAAGTTTGAAGACCTTACCAATTAAATTACGTTTACTTTCAGTTTGTGGACAAAACTCCTTTCTAATAACTAGGCAAACGCTGCTTTGATGTTTGATGGAATGATGGTTATCCGAGAAGCATTCAGTACAATCCTAAACGACAATCCCCGAGCGCTGCAGAGAACTGGAGGATGATCTTCAATGTGGTTCTGGTCCAGGGTACATGGATGTAGTCAGCCCGTCAGAGCATGGGCGGACAATAAATGGTCACTTGCGAAGGGTCCACGTGGAAGGGCTCACTGGAAATCTGCAATTTCATGAGAATGGCACGAGAAAGTATTTTTCTGTCGATGTGATGGAACTCACTTCTGGCAGCAAAAAGCTGAGAAAGGTACATATTTTCATCAATACTTACAACCATATAATTATTATTGATTGCAAATGAAAAAGACGGGTGGTTTATTTTAATTACATAAGGTTGGAGAATGGACAGATCATCATGGATTTTCCTCAACTTCAAAGAAAGGAAAAGGTTTTGGAAGCCCAGCTCGCAGACCTTCCGGCTTTGATGACAAAATTTACATTGCAACAGCAATACTTGTAAGAGCGATTGAGCTTTAACTTTATTTTATATTTAATTAATTTTCGATTAAAGCATGGTGGTAATTAATATTTCCAGGAAGAGCCATACCTTGTGAAAAGAAAGGTTGCCGGATACCACCACCTGACAGGGAATGATCGTTTCGAAGGATTTTCAAAAGACCTTATGGATGTGCTATCGAGAGAATTGAATTTCACGTGTAAGGTTTGACATATTCAAAAGCTTTCAATGGCTACATATATTATATCTCTATCTCTAACCACATAATAATTGTAACTTTAGACGAAATCAAATTGGCGTCAGACGGAAGACCTGGATCCGAAAATTTGAATGCCAGAGCTGGGTGGGATGGAATGGTTGGAGAGTTAATAAGAAAGGTATTAAAGATAAACATATGTACATGTCTTAAAAAATCTCTTGCCATGCTTACAACTCCATTTTATATCCTCTCTAAAAACCAGGAAGCAGACATTGCAATGACTCCCCTCGCCATCAGCGCTGACCGAGAGCGGGTGATAGAGTTCTCTAAGCCGTACATAACGACGGGCATTTCGATAATGACGTACAAGCCGAAACGCTCAATCCCAGAAGTGTTCAGCTTCCTTACTCCCCTGTCGCCGTTAACTTGGCTCTGCTGCATCGGGGCTTATCTCGGCGTTAGCCTTGTTGTCTACATAGTCGCAAAATTCAGCGCTGGAGCCCCATCTCAAAATAAGAGCTCGTTGAAGAAGGCCATGAAGCACGAGAACAACGTAAATCATCTCTCTAACCAGAATAGCATCCATTCTCCTGCAAGTTACGGTAACCCTACATCACCAACAGCCACATCATCTTCATCTCCGTACGATGTCAAGGGTCAGCTTTCCCTCTCTGGTGCATTGTGGTACTCGTTCTGCGTTCTAACGCATCGACATCAAGCTGCAAGTGTCATAAAGAGGTAATTATCGTAGTACTACATACTTCCACAAGATCTATTTCACAGTTTCCAACCATTTCCCGGCCAAGAGCTCAATGACAAGACAGAACGTTACTCGCGTAGTAAACTGGAACAAATGACTTAGTCAGCGTAAAACCGGTGTAATCAATGTGAAAAACTTGGTGATGTAAGAAGTAAACATCCGCTCACATCTGAAGCAGAACTTAATAGCCAATTCATTCATTTACTTCTCGGATCGTTTCATCGTCGAATGGAGAAAGTGGGAAAGCGATAAACAGAAAAAGCCACTCCATTCCTTTACATTTTTTTGACATGTTACGCAATGTTGATTTCATTTAAACACTGTAATAAAAGGGGAAAATGGACCATAAAAAACTTGCCCTTTCCTCAAAATGCTTCAAACTTAAGTGCTAGTCATTCACACCGCATCACACACTACTACTATTCCCTTCAATGCAACTTTTTTATTGAAAGATCCGTGTTTTGTGTGTGGAAGTAGAAGTGGTTTTTATTGACTATTTCGAGCTTTCTTGCCATCAAGCTTACCTATGTGTAGATAAGTGCCTACATTTCATTTTTGCCGAAAGAGTTTTTACGACAAAATTATCTCGTCTGCAGGTCATGGGCTGCCAAACTAATAGGACATGTGTGGTGGCTCTTCGCACTCATCCTCGTCTCCGCGTACACAGCAAATTTTATTGCTCTTCGTACACGAAATAAAATCGTGTCGCCCATTCGCTCCGCGGCTGATCTCATGGAAAGTGGTTATCACAACCGAATCCAGTATGGAACTGTGTACCGCAGCGCGACATACGACTTTTTTCAGGTAATATGAGCTAATGTAATAAGCAGGAGAGGATCTGTGCCGTTTTCTCTGTCATCTTGCATCTCATCTCTCTCTCTCTCTGAAATAAAAAGAGGAGAGAGAAAACAGTGGAGAAATGAGCCGAGAAAAAAATATTTTGATGAGAGAAAGTCTGTTGCAAAAAATAGCAGAGTCTCTCACTTTCTGGAGTTTGACAAGACGCATCCTACGTACAAGAAGAAAGTAAAGGTTCTTTATTGTAAAAGTCGTTTTGAATCTACTCCCTCACACACACGTACATCCTAATATGCAGAGACAAAATCTCATTTTTCCAAATTTGCATTTTCTCTCTACTCTAGAACAGAGGAAGATAAGAAAAGTATAGAAGAAGAAGAAGAAAAAATAAATTAGAAGTAGACATTTTACTTTCATGTTCCGCCTTGCTTTCTCTTGACAGAGTTCTGAAGCTCAGGTTTACCGGGCGATGTTTGAGCATATGAGTGGAACGAACCAACTGAATGTACAAAGTAATGAGGATGGAATCAAATTGGTTCGGCAGAAGCGAGGTGAGCTAATAAAAATTCGTTTTTCCTGACAATTTTATCTCAATATTTATACGTGATTAACGTCAATATGGAAGAAAATGTGTATCCATACACATCCGCCTTAACTCACCTTGTCAGATTTGTGATTACTTTTTATCGTTCATATGAAAAATGAAGACACGAAACTTAATTATGTTTCTAATTCGATTCCATATTTTGAGGAAAAGAAGGAAACGATTTCTTCATCTTTCGTGATTCTGATTCATTTGGCAAAAAAGAAGAGTATAGAATGTTCGTTTTTTTCTTTCTAAAAATATGGACTATTTTTTTCATTTCGTATTCAGGAAAGTACGCTTTTCTCCTCGACTCAGCATTAAACGACTACACAAATAGCAGACAGCCGTGTAACACGATGAAAGTCGGCCCTGAGCTTAATTCTATCAGCTACGGGCTTGCAACATCACTTCAGTCACCCTTAAGGTAAGAATAAGACACGGGTATCTATAAAAATGTGTCCCTTGCGAAAGTTGAGAATGAAAGATGACTTTGCTATTTTGTCTTGGACCCAACCGAAAAAGAGAAAGTTTCCGATGATCGCTTTCTTTTTCAATTGAAGCATACTTTAGATACCATCATCATCATTTATCAAAAAGCATGACTTCTCCGCTTTCATTCGTTTCGTATTTCATCTGACGTTCTGTCTCTATTTGATTCAAGGGAGCGAGTGAATCTGGAAATTTTGAGACTGAGTGAGNCATCATCATTTATCAAAAAGCATGACTTCTCCGCTTTCATTCGTTTCGTATTTCATCTGACGTTCTGTCTCTATTTGATTCAAGGGAGCGAGTGAATCTGGAAATTTTGAGACTGAGTGAGAGTGGTGTGCTCAGAGGGCTCAAGAAGAAGTGGTGGCTTGCTGAAAGCACTGAATGTAACTCAATTCTTGATCTGGTAAGTCTAACAGTAAATATATCTGCGTGACTTTTGCACGTCTTGCAAACTTGGTCTCTGACCAATTTGAAAGAAATAGTATGCATACGCATCTTTTATACCTGCATGGATGTATTTAAGAGGTGCATAGGTACATATGCATATGTAGTGTATATTATGCAAAGTTACCTGGCTCATTTTCGTATTGTTCGTGGATTATGCAAACCGATTTAAAAAAGATTATTCTAGTCTGGATTTTAGAACTGTCAAGACGGAGTGATTAATGGTAGTAGAAGATGTATTTGAAAAGAAAAGTCTTTTTCCCTTTTGAGAATAATCTCTTGTGTCATTTTCTAGAACTAACATTTAAGTTTACATGTCATTGCCGCATGACATCTTCTATTATCATGTTGCTCTTTTTTGGCCCGAGACCAAGATGGTTGTAAACTGACATTTCACATTGTAATCAAAGTATGTAATTCTGAAACATGAGCATGTGGTCAAAGGCTGCTTGGTAGTTAGCCTAACAATAAGAATAGAATAAACGCTGTAATAAATGCGAGTACTTACTATACAATCTGAATTTAAAGACTGTCGCATATTTTTCATTTTTGTGGAAAGAAAACAGAATAATTTATTGGATTTTAAATGATTTACAGCAAGATGCCAATGACATAACTCCAGGAAACAAGCGGAAAAGTCCAAGGCATGTTCCTTTTTTATTTACTCCTTTTTCTTGATGCTCTCTGTCATAAAATATCATTTTACGGAGGGAAGCACATAGACTTGATGTCAAATGAAAAACACTTATTTTCAGGAACCGTACATACTATATAACGTTTTTCTAGTTTACGTACAGAATATATAAATTCAACCGTTCCATTACATCCACAATAATATTTTGACTGAACGCCCATTCTCATTCACCCTATCTAGTCCGCTTCATTATAAAGCATGAAAAAATATGAAGAAAGTTTTTTTGAAGCACTTTCTTCGCTCAGTTTTATTTTGCGTCAACGTCAACTACAAACTAACAATGAGTACTTTTTTCTATTGCCTCATTTCTCTCATCTTCACATGGCCGAAACTTTCCACTTTTTTTTACATTTCTTATCTTTTCGCATTTTTCATTCTCAGACTGTGATATCCAAGTTTGCCCCTGCAGCTCTTAAGTGTAACATGAGAAAACAGATTTTTAATCCTGGATTACGCTCCCATTATGAACAGTACGAGAGAGAAAGTGCTCTGCAGAAAGTGTTCCCTTCTCTCATAAACGTGCCCTGGGCACTCTTTTTCATTACTTTTTTATGAACTCTTTTTTCTCATTATAAATTCCCTCGCCTGTCACAATTTACGCAAAAAATCTTGAGGATGGTCTGCAATCAATGTAGCCATTTAAGGTTATTATGTTTAGGCTCACTCGTCGAACCTCCAACAAATGAAAATGTTTCATCGTAAATGACTAACAATGTAAAATAAATTTACTTTTATGTCTTGAATGCACGCACTCTCCTCCAGCTGACTTTGGCAGAAGCAATGAAGATGAAAGCTCGGAATGCTATTACAACAAGTGACTCCGGAATTAATACGAACATAACGATGAACTCCAGGGACGTTTCTCAAAACTGAATGAGGAGCATAAAGGAAGAAAATTTGAAGAAAAAAGCCAGTCATGCGTTACGAAAAGCGAACAAAGGAGAACCCTATTATACCCCTGTTTACTTTCAAATGTATCCATTTCAACCCCTCTCTCAAACCATGCAATGAATCCCTTACGTATGTATCTACAGGAAAGAAAAAATTCAATCAAAAAATTGTTCTTTCGTGAAAAAGAAGTCTTATTATCTAGCAAGTGTCTAGCTGTAATTTTAGTGAATGTATAATAGTAGAAAAGGAGGATGACATAGTGGAAAATGTGCACAAGGTTGTGAGCTGAATGAGTGAAGGGAGTGGAACAAGTGAGAAAATAGCTCTCTCTATTATTTCCCCACTTTTTTTTCCTCGGGATTTTCAGACTAATACCTTTCTTTATTCCTGCAGATCTCTGGTGCTCTTTCGCACTCATTCTTCCCACTTCTCAAGAAATAGAAAGATGTAGTGCTCTCGTGTGAGTGCAGACTTTTAGGCGTAAATCTCATCTTGAGAGAAGAGCTAACATTGTTTAACCATCATCATCATCAACAGCAGCAGCAACATTCATGCATGATGTTCTCCGATAGAAACTTTTTTTTCGCTTCCTAACAAGGCTTAAACGCTCTAGAGACAGGCTGCTATTAACGGAAAAAAGAGGTTGGTAAAAGAACCAACTCGACTGATTGTGATGTCGAGCTCTACACTTTACTTCTACCTTCCCGGAAAACAAAGAGCTCGTTTAAAGGAGAAAGTAAGAAATGACGAGGCTCCTGGGATAGAGAAGCATTGAAAAATGCAAAAAGCGCATCAAGCCACAAAAACAACTTATTATTCTCGATTAGACTTTGCGACACGGAGAAAAAAAACGGAAGTTGAAAAAACCAACATGTACGGTTCCACAAACACTCAAGATTTAAAACTCAAGCAGCCATCCATTCCAATTTAGTGAGTAGAGAATGAATGAGGTAATTTTTTCCCTGCTCACTTGAAGACGGATAATATCATTTAGTGAGAGGCATTAGGGATATGTGGAGCTCGAGTAGTGAGGAAAATGGTCCTCTTTAATACATATTTTCTAAGTGGGCGAGGACGATGAGTCTTAAAAATCCATTAGCCAGCACTTGAAGGGGAAAAAATTGTTGAACTCTCTCCGAGTGCCCATTGTTTACGCAACATAGCTTTTTATTTACCACCAACTGAACGAAATGCATCAAATCCAAAGGAAGCTGTAACTTGGAGCATATTTCATGCTTTATGTTTGACTCACACTGTGTAACGCGCACATAATAAAATGCCCATTTATAAAGGGCCAATGTTTTCACTCTGTCTGCACTCCTCCTACAAAAACTTTCCCTCTCGTGGACTTGGCTCAAGTGGTCCTCACTTTTGTAATGGAAGCTGCTCTTCTTCTTCCTATAACTAATTTTCAACTTTCAACATTTCAACGATGGCATCCTCTTCCGCATCTAAAAAAGTTGAATGACTTACAATATAACGGGGAGAAAAGTCTTTTCTCATCGTGCAAGCTTAATCAAATTCTGGGGATTTTTGGGGAGATTCGACGCGACTATGTGACCATCCCGGCGCAGACACACATACGCTCAAGTCGTTTTTGCTTTAGTCAGTACACAACATAATAAAAAATCAAGTTTGAAAACAAAGTGTAATTGGCATTTCTACATATTGGATTAGAGAAAAAGTCGTTATGCCCTTTGGAAACGGTAGTGCGTAGTGCTTGCTTTTGGTTTTACAGTCTGTTCTTTTAAAGCGATAGACTCAAATCCCACAGGTTTAGCATTAGTACCAATTGTTTGCTGAGAGCTCATTTTACTACATGCGTATGTCCTCAGGACTGTAGAAGTCGTTCCTGCATTTAAAGACAATTGTATACGGGACATTGATTCCATCGCCTATTGCCCTCACCTAGTTCATCAAAGTAAGGTATAAAAATCGATTGAACATACTACTTCGTTTCACTGTTAATGGCACGGTGTGGTTGCAACGAAAGTAGATTTCTCTAGTAATAAAACTGGCAATATGTACATAATTTTTTCGCCATCTTATATTTAAAAATTTACAATCCGTTTGATGTGTTATGGCTGACTGACTTTAATCTCATAGCCTCCAACTTTCTCAAAATCCCCCTTTACAGCAACAAACTTTCTGTAAAAACAGCCGTGAGCTGAACTCAGCAGAAAGAATAACAATGAGCCAAAGCAATTTTTAATGGCAATGTTCATGTAGAAAGTAGAAGGTACATTACTGCTTGATGTGCTCTACCACCACAAGAAAACAGAACTATAGTCCGCAGAAAGGAAAGTAGAGATAATAAACATACATTTTAATTGAATCATTTCCTATTTTATCTTGTTTAACGAAATAGTTCTTAGGTAGGATTACAACATTTTTCTAATAGAATCATAACCAACAATGTTAATATAGGTAAGATACTTAACTCTTAAAATATAAGATTTTTATTTCTAAAGTTAAGACTTTGCAAATTTTTAAAAAGCCAAATAAATGTTTAATGGAAGAGAAACAAAGTAAAAGAAAGTTAGCAAACCCGACTACAAAAGACTCATTCATAGTCACATTCCCTCTTTATTGGTACTAACATTGTAATTTCATTATGTAAGTAAATTAAAGACAGTAATTTTTTATGAACCAAATCTTTATAGATGTCGTATTTCAAAGCGCCCTACACAGTATTCACTTGCTTGTTTGTGTGAATTGTGTTTTTGTAAACAAAGTCGTTATTGTGAAGACGTTGAATAAAAATATAATGGAAATTTCTAAATAATGCTAATAATAAATCCTGGCTGAGCAGGGACCTACGCAAACTTGATACATGAGTTCACGTTCTCAAAAAACCCCGGTTGTGCAGTCAGTTTCATTTCGGTTTATCACAACGTGCCACGTATAGTCTCCGCCATGCATAATAAATTGGTTTTCACTTTAATGCAATCATACTTCTACCCATCACATTTTGGGTACACATTTTTCCCTTTGCGAATGCATTGCGTATTTTGTTTTACCAAGTTCTACTTTCTCATTCATATTCATGTGTTCGTTGTTCCAATAAAATTTAGTAATTCCAATACAAACTTATACAAACTTTTGACTCAGCCTCGTAGGATGCACTTTGTGTTATATACATACTGCTTCAATACTTCTAAATCAAATGGATTCTGTTGCACTGCGATTACTTTGTTCCTGGTATGACGTATTTACGTTATAGTCACGATACTTTATTTGTCACATAAACAATAATTCAGAATAAATTTGGAAGATCTGTACTCGTTGGAGAAGAAAAGTTTCGATACACCCCAC
>JAHZMY010002076.1:0-21130 GCA_027743915.1 Seira sanloemensis | reverse complement strand
AAAGGATTTTGTTTCATTGACAGAAAATGAACTATTTCAGTATTAACCTTAAGCGTTGAATTGGCAAGTTATAGATGGTAGTCCAAGTATTTCGGAGAATTTTCCCGTGCTTGTCTCGCCATCGACAGTTTAACGTTTGTCACTTTGCAAATATTGTGTTGATCGTTTATTATACAGTTCTTACAATACGGCGCAAATATCGATTCGACTTCTGAAGCACAAATTTAATTACCTGAAATTGTGCCAATGAAACGTAAATAAGTACAGGAGAAATATGTAGTTTCAAGGATTTATAGATTATGATAATAGAGCTTGAGCGTGCATATTTCGTAACACAAAATTTGCAAATGGCCACGACACATTTTCTAGTTGGAAAATTGTATTGATTTTTGCTTAAATCATTTAGCTAATGACTTTTGACTAATACACCTTTTAAAGTCTCGCGTTCAACTTGATTGATATTTGTATTTTTTTTGGTAGATACACCCAAACAGTAATGTTTCACTGTTCAGTCAAATTACTTTCTCCGTATCACACGCTGATGACGTTGTTGGAGGCGTGGATAAATTCTATTTTTTAAAAGTCCTTTTTGAAAGTCAAAAATGAGCTAAAATTTTGATAAAACTCGTAGATGAAAGAATTACAAATTTCTAGCCCACAAGTGTTTTGAAGTAAAAGTCTATTTTTAAAAAGTCCTTTTTGAAAGTCAAAAATGAGCTAAAATTTTGATAAAACTCGTAGATGAAAGAATTACAAATTTCTAGCCCACAAGTGTTTTGAAGTAAAAGCCGAGTATTTTCGTAGAACCAATAAATGTGAAAAAAGGGGTCTCGATGACGAGATTACGTGGTCACTTTTCTTTTAAAAATAAAGAGCACCTCCAAACTCTCTTCTTCACTATCTCTTTCTGTTGACGTAAAAAGTTAGATTGTATTATTCTTTTACTGTTTTTGTTCACTTCAAACACACACTGGCATTCAGTAGCGTTTGCTTTCTTTTCCTCTTCCACGGTATTTGTTAGACTGAAAGTTAGTTCGTGTGTGTTGTGTATTCACAAGTTGGTCACCCGGGTGAACGTGATCAGAAGATTCAGAGAGAAAGTGGTTGTCGCACTGGGCAGACAGGAGAGCCAACTAGGAGGCAACCAGCTTCGTACCCATACTACTCATGTAATGTGGCAAGCAAGAGCTTTTCCAATGTTCTATAATTTCTCTTTTTAGGAGTCACGACATCTCATAAAATGCGAAGGCGTCGGTACTCCTCTCGGAATTTTTCGGGCAGAGCCGTTCCTCAATACCCGTAATTTTCTCTAAGCTTTTCCCCTCTGTGTCTGAAGCAATGTAAAACGGTACCCGGCTGGATACATACACACAGCATACCGTGTTATATGCGTATGTATATATACTCAAGGAAAGGAAATAAGATAATTTTCGCTGCGATCCAGTTTTTTTTTCAAAACCAGAGTTGAATATATATTCATGATTCTTTAATGATACATGTGAATAGCAGCATTTTAAAATCTAGTCAGAAAATTTGCCAGAGACCATCTATATCGTCACCGTCAATTCCAGCAGGCATTATTATTGCATAAGGCACGAAAGTGTTCCATATAAATTATAACAGATTCTAGCTTCCGACCATGACTCATACTACAGCTACCTTCGAAAGAAAGTGTTCTTTTCAGACAACGGTCTTTCTGGAGGCTTGGAGTAAAACAAAGAGCAGCGTACCATCGTAGAAAATACGAACGGGGTAATTTCACAAGAAAATGAATAGTTCTTTTATGGAATTCTTGAGCATTTATGTACTATAAAGGTAATATCAGCATACAGACATTCGACTTCACATCAGTGGCAGTATCACCCCGTCTTATTAATCTAACATGCAAAATCATAAAGGGAAAACAACCTGGGGAAGACGTTTTTCCTGCTTCGTTGTATACTTCATAACATAACATTTTAGGTACTTAAATGTACATTAACTTTCTTTTTCTACTTTGCCTCAGTTTGCAACCCTTTTCCTGTCTTCATTTTTCGATCCACCTGCTATAGCTGGCTCATTCATATGAGAACTTGGTGACGTATTCTCCATTCTGATCCAAAAAAGACACTTCATCAAGGATCACGAAAGTGTTTTGCAATGTTCAATCACCATATTGTTATCAGACTTTTAAACCTCAAGAACACTCCTTTGGCAAACCTTTTTTAAAACATATACATTGCCTAGTCAGACACAACGAATTATAATCATAATTATCATCAATGATAAACTGTGACAAATTATCATAAAATGCACTCTAAAAAGTGATTTCAAAGTCAAACATATTTGAAAACTTAGCTACTTTTTTGCCAAGAAGTAACCTTAAAGAACTAAAGTGAGAATGTGGTGGGGCATTGTGAGATCAATAAATAATTACAAATCTTAAACAGTAGATACCTAAAATTCACAAGCGCATTAAAGCAAAGATTTTATAACAAAAATTTGGTGATTAGTGCCAATATTCCTGCAAAACTGGAACGCAAATTATGCATGTAAATAAAATTTGACGTGCAGAAAAACCAGCATAACCAAATCCTTAAGTATTTGGAAGTTTTTAATAAGAAAAAAGAGAGCGCTGAAACAGTGAAACAAGAAACTCTTCTTTATTTTACACCAGACATTTGCAGTTAAAGCAAAAGCAAAAGCAAACGTAGGTATATGTAACTTACATGGTTTTACTTGTGTAACATCATGCTAGTTTGCCTGCTTTCGCTACTAGCGCATGCTTTCCTGTTTACATGATCGATTTTTCTACGCCGGATTTCCCAATGACTGTCTTTTCTCTCCTTTCTTGTATAGGCTTGCAGGGTGCTTTGCCTCACAATGTAACCATTTCACTCTCTCTACAAAAATACCTACAAGCGGTTGTGTGAATGAAGTTGTGATGCTTTTATTATGGTAATCATAATAGGTATGCTGAATACGCCTGGATGCGGGTTATGAAGTACGAAATGTATGTAAAACCGGAAACTGATGCTATTTTTACGGCAGAGTAGATCAGTTCATTTAGCATTTGTATTTCAAGGTGCACCTGACATAATTTCGTGAAAGATTGGCAAGTTTTGACTGTCATCTACAGAAAGATAAGGTTTGTAAACATCATTCAAAATCATTAAATGATTGGAGGGTACAGTTCGTACAAAAGTAATATGCGTATACATTGAAGAAAGTATCAAGCCCTCAGAAATACTAAAAATATTAATTAAATTCTAAACTACTGCATTATAATCCCTTGTAAATCCCTGCATAATCCTCATGCATGAGTATGGTTTATATTTACATTATATTTGCATTGATATGGTTTGTCATGGTGTTAACGAGGATTTATCGGGGTTTGTAAAGGGTTTATCGGGGTTTGTTGAGATTTACAATCTTTTACGGCACCGCCTTTAGAATAAAACATGATGCACAATAATTGCATTTTTGATAACTAGGTATTTGCTTTGTTTTCTATTATAAATGAAATGTATTTCAAATTCAAACCTAAAGCCAACATGCTATGAAAGTAACTTATTTGTGATTGATCATCAGAAGAAAGGCGAACAATAAAATCAAAACTGGTACAAGGTCAAGTTTCAATGGAGGAGTGAAAAATCACATTTCACTTCCTCGTTCAAAATTTTCTTTTCGCTTGACTAGCGTACATATTTTGCCTGAGGCTATGTGAGTTCTTTCGGGATGCAAAATTGTGAAAGACATGACATTATCTTCTTGGTCTGTCAGACTATGTACATATCCCGTACAAAAAAGTTACTTGGGTCTTACGCTATCTCGCACAGGACTGGAGCCCACATTTTAAAATGTTACCCGAGTCAATGTAAGTTTTTTCTTTGTAGCTTCCGCATACGCTTCAAACTATATTTTGCTTGAAGGGAAACGTAACATTCCCTTTACGAAATATCAAAAAAGTTTTTCTTCTATAATAATTTATTGAATGCTTGAAAAGCCAATTTAGTTATCTCAAAATACGCTAAAGTGGTAAAAATTACGTACTACACAGCACAAAAATATACCAACTAGAGCATTTAAATAGTAGACCATCTTGCAATGCCATCACCTTTATGCTTGAAATTCGCTTAATGATTGTTAAATATTAACTCATTGACTAAACACATTCTTCTTACAAAATAATGATTCGCTCATTGCTCCTTTCAATGCAAAAAATGACGATAGGCATGGCCGCATGACACGTATGGATGATATCCGACCTTTCATGGCAGATTCTTGCCCTGAAGCTACACCAGGAAACGAAGTCTCGGTGCAGTGGCCTCTTCTGTTCCATGAACGCATGACATATGTATTATATTCCATTAGAATGATATTACTTTGTCAACATCCCTTACTTCAACATGTCATATCCAAATATTCAACTACTTTTTCTTTGAAGCTGCTCGAATTTTCCTTTTCTTCTGAATCGTTATCTCTTGGAGTATATGCTAACGGTAGACAGACATAAGGCGACAGAAACTCCCCAAGGAATATCGGAGCAACAGCCGTGCATACGTGATGGATTATGTATTATGTGCACACTAATAACAAATTTATGCCTGCATGCATGCGTGCATTCCGAGAAAATCGAGTAGCTAAAATTTAGTTAAAAACGAAAACCTTTTTTCAGATGTGCTTTATGAGAAAGTAGCAACAGTGAACGCATCAGCTTTGTAAATTAGGAGAAAGTTCGTGCTGCAGAAAGATGGGGAGTCTAGAGGGGCCAAGAGGGCAAAGTCTTTCAGAGTTCAAAAACTTTTTCCTCTCTTCTGCTGTAACAGCAACAGCGTACACTTATGCATAGGTACTCACTCTATTTTCATTTAAACTAAGCCCTTCTGACATCGAGCAAACCTTGCATTGCTTCTATCTATGAGCACTATAACGCATATTTGGTTAACCAACGATAAGTCCTACGCCATGTTCATATGTTACGGTGTAAATACACAACAAAGGAGAAAGGTTCGGCTGTGAGCTTAAATAGTAGTGAAGAAAATAAAGTTGATATCCCTCCATTCGATCCTTTACAAGTGCCAGTAGACAAAGAAGACAAGTCACAGAAGAAAGGTAGACAGGTCACAACATCATCACAGCAGTTACACAGACGGAGAAGGCAAAGATGGTTACAGCCAAGCAGCACTTTTCTTTCTACTATTTTCCGTCTTCCACTAGTTTCCTCTATGGTTAAACATTTGGTTGGAAATACCACATCTTTGCAGACCAGTGCTCGTTCCCTCAATAAAACAACAGGAAACAACATTATACCGTGTTCCTACACTGTACATAATACATGTATGACTTCCTCTACTTTAGATCTTCCCTTTGCAGGTGGTGGCACTTTCAAAGAAATATGAAAAGGTATATACCTAAATATGTGCTCTTACACACACACACAGTTGAGAAAGAACATATACATGCATGGGCAAAAAAAAACTTGGAGAAAAAAGCTTTATTTTTTAACAGGATTTTCTCTCAATTTGTGATACAGAAAAAAGTCAAAACTTGTGTTCTCCTCGCATCATTTTCAGGGATCTTTTTTACATTCGTTTTCAAGTGTCTGCCCCTGCCCCCACATGCTTTCAAACGATGTATGTACTCGTACAGTAACGTTGTACTGGAGATATGCTTTCACCTATTGGAAAAGAAATAAAAAGACGTAGCCTGTTTCCTATGTTCATTATTTTATGTACGCGGCTAGCAACTTGTTCTGTTTTCCAACAGAAAGTTTTATATGAGGAAAGTGCTTGAAGCGTTTTATTTTCCGTGGACTTCAATCCATTTTCGAAAGCGGTATGCGTCAGGGCATGGTGAAGGCAGCGAAAATAAAATGGGGGAAAATACGAACAGAATGTTTCTGTGGGAAAATATATTACACGCCATCCCTCGAATACAAAAAACGCGAATTTCTCTTCAGCTCAATATTACCTTGCTATGCACTTGCAATATTTTTTATTTCATCGTTCGAATACACACATCTTAAGAAAACAAAAACGTCAGAGCTTGCAAACCCATTTCATTTTTTCCGTATCAGAGCTTTTGTACATTTTTTCCGACTGTATATTGCGAAACATACATATAAAATAGTATCATGTATAATAATTCCTATAATTGAGTGATTCATTCGTTCCTTTCACAGGTTCTTTGAGTGGCTCTTGCTGGATGGTGGGGAGGTAGCGGTGGTAGGTACCGTCCAAGCCAGGTCTTTCAACTTTCGAGAGGCATATTCTTCATGATGCCATTCCAAACTCATCTCACTTCTTTTGCTCTTTCATAAAGTAATGCTCCCGCTGCATGTGTGGAAGAAGCAGCAGGAAAAACTTTCAAAAGAAATGTCGTGTTCCGTGAGGGAATGCCTGATACATGCGAGCATGCATGCATGACTGCCATCTTATATGGAATTCCTTGAGTTTTTCCTCGTGATAGTGGATATGATCCTGGAAGAAAACTTTCGAGATAAAATAAACTGTGGTACCATATCGTCATCGTCTCATCTTCTGCCTTTTTCTCGGCTACTAGTATTCTCATCAACTTGGACTTAAAGGGTTTAAGCACAATGTACATTGTACTCGCAAATACTTGTGTGAGAGGCTCACCCTTTTGTATCACCTCGGAAAAAGTTCGCGCCTTTGAACCTTTCCTCCAGCCAAAGAATATAGCCCCTGAATTGCAGTTGGTGTGCTTTATGTACAATTCATGATGAGGCTTAACTTTTTTCTACCATCATCAAAACCTTTAAGCCCACAATGACTTTTTACTCGAAAAACATATAGATTCTATTTTCCATTTTCCTGCATATACTCGTCGTGAGGAAGTTAAGTTAAGTAAAAAAAAGTGACAATCCCGTGTTTTGTCTTTGGAATATTTATTTAAATATTTTTTATTAAATCCCTTTTCAACTCTGAGCGCTAGAGCATTCAGTATATTTATATACTCTATTCCGTACAATCCATATCCGGATTTATTTACATGAGCGAAGCTTTAATGTCTTCAAAAACCCTTGACAGATTTATGTTAAAGAAAAAATGAACTCTGAGCTTTCCAGGCAGCACAATACATAATACTTCTCATATATTTTCAGAAGAGAAATGAGAATGAAGGGTATATTGGCACATACACGAGTTGAGACTTTTTTTGTGTCTTTTCTCACATTTCTGGGAGCAGAAGGCAGACTGCCTTCTTCACTTTCACATTATGGCCATGATAAGATCCTTTAAAATAGGGAGAATGATCTCGTCCTGGGAATACACATGTTCGTAAACAAATGGGATCCCGTGGCAGAGAAAGGAAAACGTGAAGAAATGGGTTTCAAGAAAAGTCGCGTTTCTCCCTATTTTTTCTTCATTACTCGTGCAAAAGTTACAACGTGTTATATCCTGTTGTCATCATTGAAAGCTTCGTGTGAGTGTCCGTAATCACATCGGCCCTACCCTCCTCGTTTCTCGCTTTCTCCTTCCATACTGACATTCTAGATACGTCGCATTCTTGAATGTAATGCTTGCTTTTTTGGTAAGGAAAGCAGAAAGTTTCGGTCCACATGTGTACCAAGCAAGTTACACAAAAGTTAACTCGATGAAAGTCTGGCGCATGGAAAAACTTTGCGAGAGACATTCAAATATTATGTAGCCCCAAATTCAAAGTAAAGCAACCTACTTACTTTTGGGAATGTATCATAGAATTTACTCCAGAGTTAAGAATGTTGTTTCATAATCGAATAGCCAACAATATCTTTTCATACCCCTTTTATATGCTTTTTTGTTTTGCACACGTATTGCACTTTGACAAAATATCAATGCATTTCAAGTTATGCCTAGTTATTATACGCTATTAAATATCTAAGCAAATACGCCTTTTGACTAAAAAAGCCACAAAATTGAACACACGGAATTTTATTTTTTGCGTATGATTTGGTACGAATCACTATCTATTCCGATTCGCAGTTTTCTCCAAGAAGCTAATTTGAAACTGTGTAATAAAATTGTATTTATGACGAGGCTACAAAATTTATGCAACTTCATGGATTTAGGAAATTTTTATAAAAAAGCTGGACTCTCCATCTGAGCACCTTAAATTCCATAGGTACGTATGTTTATGTAAACGTTCGGGTGGTCAACAAGATAGTTGGTCAAGGTTGTGCAATTTTAGACGTTTGAGAACGAGACGTCAGTTACTCTATTGCATCATTGATGTACTTTGTTTGCTGACGATGGTTCAAGAGCAAAAGTTTGATTGGATGTGATCTATGCGCCGGTGAACTTTCATGTTGAAGGTTATGTATTAACATGGACTAGCTATTATAGTAGCGACTTCCCCCATTCTATTCCAGATTTTTGATGGGTACGTAGTCAGCTTGACATTTCTACTTTCTCCGGTCTGTTTAGCATAGCATGATACTGCTGCATTTAGGTATGCGTTCACAGATCACAAAGGGTTACACATCGTTGCACTCAAGGATAATTTTATGATGTTGCACATTTGGAGATCCCTTCTGAGAAAAAAAAACATAAAAATTGGCTGGCAAAAAGTTTTTCTCATTAAAACGCGTTATTCATTTCCTCGCTAATGATACCTGGTAAAAATTCGTTTAGGTATATGAAATCGCAATCCATGAAATCTTTGATTCGGTTCAACTGATTGCTGATCCCATTAAAAATCCAATTTTTCAAAATGGAAATTTGACTTGGGAAGACGAGGTATATATGACGCCCACTTTTTCCGCTGATCGATTTCTATTTCTCAGTCTCCTTTATTGTCCATCAACTTGCTATATAGTGTTTGAAATGAGACGTAATGACGAAATGAATTGAAGCGGAAAGGCTTATTTAAATCCGATTTTCTATTTACTCAGCAGCCTACCTAGCAGCTGGTGCAGCAATATTGCCACCACTTTGAAAATCGCTACATAAACATGCTCAGTCAACGAAATAAGGTAAGGGAGAATAATATTCGTGGAATCGCAGTTACTCCTTTCAGTCGCTCCAAAGAATTTCGTCTTGATGGCTAAATTTAATGGAAAACTCTAGAGAAAGTAGGAGAAAAATGAGGTCTTGAGCGAGAGATTAGCATTCCTTCACAATCCCCATTTTCGTAGCGTTAGAAAGAGGGTCCACGATGTTCCACTCGAAGGAAAAGCGCCAAGGCGAAATAACGTGGAGTGATACCACTTATAATATTGACCTTGTGATTTCACTGAAGGATCTACTTACTACTTCCGACAAAATGGTTTTTATGCCTGATAAAGGATTCCAAACGTTTTGGTAGCATTTGGTACGGAGCACATTCCAGCTCCAACCGAGGCAGAATTGAATTGCTTATTTTTCAATGCTAATGCATAAATATCTTCAATATTTTTCAGAATATAGTTAAATAGTGATTTGATGCACTTGTACCAGTTCTAAAGCATTCTACCGTGATATTTCGTCCAAAGAATGTGGACAATACGCTTATTATACTAAGAGTCAGAATGAAAATGGGTGCACCAAAAATCTAACGGCGCATACATAATCTAACAACCAAAAGCATTGGGACTGGACAAAAGTTGTGGTAGAGGTTTATATTTAATTAAATGGAAGCAACTGTACATTTCTTTCAACTCCTTTGAAGAATCACATTTCTTCTACCAAAATTTATTAGCGAGTGGTTTACTTCAGAGAAACATATGTTTAGCTGTAGACTTACATAAATAATCCCCTTTTCTAAATTGGCATTTTTCTCATGTTACTAATTTAGATTTGAATTAGAATGAACGGGATTTGCATTTCCCAAAGCGCACAAAGGCACTTTTTGTGGCACTACTACTGCTGAGTAATCGAATTCCGGGAGTTGATTTTTTCCGTGCCATGGAAGCTATAGAAGAACAAAGGAAGCTACTGCTCCTTCAGAATGCCCCGTGCCAGTTCTTGAACTTTTTCAAGATCTCATTTTACACAACTACTAGTAGCCAACGACATGAAAAGCAAGAAAGTAGTTGAGAGCTCTTCAGAGCATCGTAAGATTCGTTGCATGACTCACTTCCATTACACTTTTCGTGTATTTAATTTAGAAGAAGAAATTTATTTACGTGTAAAAGAACATTAGCGAGCGTCATTGGTAGCCAACCAATGGTAAGTTTACGTACTTCACTACATCTTGGACATAAAACTAATTGAGTTAGGTTACCCAGCGTTTTTGTACCGGGCACTCCAGTAGAACCGATGACGCAGAAAGAAGTCAATAAAAAGACACTTGGAATGGCTTGGGTTGTCCTCCCAAGTGAACGATAAATAAAAATAGGATTCTCCAGCTACTTAATTGATTCCCTCATTTAAGTTTTGTAATCGTTACGATTACCCTCAAGTCAACAATTGTAATTACAATGAGCATTATAAAACAAATAGAATTGTATTGCCAAATTTACTTTACTTAATCATGAACCACTAAAATTGTTGGAATCAACAAAGAAGAAAGCTGGTAGAATTATTGTGGGTAACATGTTTAGAGTAAAAGTGAGTTTAAATAAAGTCGACGTGTATTTCAAAAGAGCTTGTGCTTATGACGAGGAATTGTCTTTATTTATTTAATATGACGCAAATCTATTGACTTTCAGAATTTAAATAGCAAGTCACTGCTGACAAAAAGACGTGTACAAAAATCTAAAAAAAAATGCAATCACACTTGATCATCCCACATGTGTACTACATCATGTTTCAAAGACATGTTACACAACAGTCGTTTTTGTTGTGAAGTTCCCCTCTGGAAAGTAAACAAATGGTGAGAGATTGTTGCAACAGTCATTCCTACAATGGCTCTTTTTTACAGTATACTAATGATTCAATGCATCAAACGACACGATGGACGAAGGTGCACATATGTATTTCATTATTACCGTGCTGCTCTTCTGCTCATTCAAAGTCACCAAACATTGATCTTAATTTAGGTTGACTGCATCACGCCGCCCCCAAAAAGTCACAAGAAAATCTGAAGATTAATGCATTATCTTTGCAGTAAAGTCTCAAGTCGAGTCTCCCAAGGTTAAAAGTATAAAACTGGCGAACAGGGTACCTGAGTCTTTAGGGAATAAGCGTACATACATTTCGTGGGTAGCATCACTGGATCGTCTTTTTCCTGTGCTCACTCCGAATGAGGAGATTCAGCTCCTCTAAACTGGAGTAATACGATAAAGTAGGAAACTAAACTTGACAAAATCTGGCAAAAGAGAAAGAAAACCAAGTCAACCACTAGCAGACATGTAGCATTTTATTCATAGTTCTTTTTGCAGAATTTCTCATGATTTATCATGCTGCCTTACTGTTGGAATGTTACTCCGACTGACATTGAAAAAGCCACTCGCACTCAATTGAATGGGAATTGATCTCACAATCTGCACAAATTTCTTATACTGTGGAAATGAAAAAATCCCATGTCCATATATTAGCATACATCTTTATATATCGATTTATTCCAATTTTCCAAGAAACTTGGTGCAACTGCCACCACACTAATGAAGTTATTGATGTGCTACGGAACAACTTTGTCCTTGTAGCTATCATTTCCTGCTGATTTATTTTTTATTTGAAAACTTGAGACTCAGACACTAAATGCGCAAATATTTAAAAGGATTCTCTAGTCGGATATAACCAGACATGAGAGGAGAAGCAAGGACAAAAGTTGTTTTTTCACGTACATTTGCATTAGTCACCTATGAGCCATAAATCAATGCATTCCATATATTCTTAGTAATCGGCAATCACAACGTTTGAAAAGCAATAATATTTATCTAGCGCGCTTCATCAGCTTGATAAAACTGCGCATTTCTTGAATTCTTTAATTATTCATCTCAAGCGAGGCTTAAAACTGCAAAAAATATCCAGTCAGTAATTAAAGGGAATTCCATCGACATATTAAAGTCAACTTACGCTTATTCTCTCCGCCTCAACCAGAATCACATTGTTATCCATTCGTAAAGCATCTGCCAAAATTCTGAAATGTATCTTTTCCAGTTTGTGTCCAAGATTGGATAGGCTACAGATTCTCATAATTCCCAGACCCATCAGAAAATTCAATGACTGAGCCACTAGCTCAAAAGAGCTGTCATTGAATATGGGTGTTGAAATGTTCAGATATATCATTCCCAGAAGCGAAAAGATTTGAATAGGAAAAATGACAATCAAGTACATTCCTACGAAGCGTATGAATGTTTCAAACAGCTCTTCAAAATCTAGGTACTGGGTGCATATTTTATTCCAGAATTGATTAAAATTTCTATTTGCGTCTTTTTCTTCGGATTCTAGGGATATCTGACTGAGCTGAGCCAGCAACTTTTTATCCGCCCATTTCCCCGAAGTGTACACGCTCAGAAGCATGTTATATTCGTTTTGAAACGCTGACATTTTAAACCTGGAATATTCCAGGATTTTGTTGTGAATATTTTGCAATCTCAGCTGAACTACTTTGATGGAGTAGTTTAGCTGGAAAACGGGAAAGATAGTGGCAGACTCAACGAGAAGCGAAATCAAGACGAATATTAATGTAAGGAAAAACGGGTATTGTAATCCTTTTTTGTTCACTTTTTCTTTGAGGCTGCTCAAAAATAATTCACCAGCTGCCGTTGCATTCAGATTTGGTGTATTTAGTTGAGGTTGTTGATCCTTTGAAACCAGCATAACGCTTCCCAGCACCGACGCAGGAAATAGAATGGTTATAATCACGAAAACGACATTACTTGAAGGAAAGATGCCAAAAACATCTTTACATTTGAGACTTGTATTGCCACTGGGGTATTTTGCATCATATATCTCAAGCGCTTGCAATACTTTGACAAACTTTTTCGTCTTGTATATTGACAGGAGCTGGTAAATGAATCCAGTCGAAAAGGTCGTTATAAATGTGCCCACTGCAGTCAAATAATCTGTTTGATAATCAACCTTAATTAAGGACCACATTATTAGCGACATGGTAAGAACGATCTTGCAAAAAAGCCTCCACAGCAGTAGAATCAAGCTGAAAAAATACAAAAATATTTTTTCAAAATATACTTTTAAATGAAATCCGCTTGCATATTCACAGTAGTACATAGGTATAATGATACATAAAGATACCTGTAAAATGAAATGAATGAACATTTTTCAACAGTATAATCTGCTGCTTGGTTTGATGTCCATGGTCCTTTCACCGGAAATAGACCCAAAATTTGGGCAAGGTTAAGAAAATATTTTTGCTTCATTCTGACTTTTATTGCATTTCTGTCATTGTCGTTTTTTATTTCAGAAAATTAGATCAACTAGACCAATTTGACATTCAAACACGAATAAAGTTTTTCACCTTTTTCATGTTATTTTACATAAATTAATTGACTTTACTTCGCTTTACGTGGGCGGTATTTTAATTTCCAATATTGCTTCGTTATATAACATTTTATCATTTATAATATTTGCTGCTTGATTTGCATTCATAGGTTCATGTGTTATGTATGAGGGACAACGTATTGAACTTTATTGTTGAAAATATTTACTCGTGTTTTTCAACAGCTTGAGTAAACACTATGAAGGTCAAAAGGTTACATTTACGATTGAGGAAATACCCCAAAGTCTCTTTCCTTGATGATATTTTTAAACAAATTGCCTGACTTGTATAACGAAATGGAGATGAACATGCCTACCTGGAATAAAATTTCTAGATAAATGGACGTATTTTTTCCCGAAAAAAATTGAGTCAAGGTGCATAGTAGACAGATATACTTTTCAGATTCATGCCAAACTGTCAAGGGTAAAGGTAAGATGCTTTGAATAAAATGACCTTAACCAACCAACACTAATTCTCGAAGGATCTTCTATAAGGGCACTTGGAACAATGGAAATGGAAGAACCGTAACCCATTTTGTATGACTTCCTCTTTCGGTACACCTCTTGAAATGCCGAAGTAATATTCTACGGAAAGGCAATTTTACATACGTGTGCTTATTTTGTGCTCCGTTTGCTTAATATTCGACATGAATATTAATTGATTCTTACAATTATGGCCGTCGGGTCCGTTATTCATGCCAGCAACATATGTTCGTATTGGGTATAAATAAAAGTCTCCTATTTAAAAATATGCTTAAAATTAGAACTTGTACATATGTATGTAAATGTTGGTATTGGTTTAAAGGTGTACGAAAGAATATGACGGTAAATCACTCATGTAAAAAATTAGAGAACCGTCTCAATATTATAATTCCCTCATCGTATTAAGCCATACTCTTTTATGAAAATGGGAGATTTATCAAAGCCTACTGCATCGCTAACTTTAGAGGAAATGCCATCCAAAAATTGCTCTCTTTTACCGGTTGAGTGAGCACATAAAGCCGTAACAGTAGACTTTGGTCAGTTAATAATTCCAAATTGATGAATTTAAGGTGTGAGCAAATAAATAAATTTCGTTGGAGTTCATTAAACTCATACAAAAGGCTTGTGTTAGAGAGAAATAAGATTAAAAGTTGTAGAAGTGAAAAAACCTTGTAAAATGCTAAAAAATTAAACTCATCATTTGATTGAAATCAATTTTTAAAATATTCCAAGAGCTACATGTTGCCCTCTCCGATAAATTTCGTTTCGTAGCCATTTACTATAACTCCATGAGAGATCAACTGGCCAAGTCATCTTTAACTTCAAGAATTGATGATTTTCTACAGTCTCAAAATCTAATATGATGCCATAGCCTATACCGTAGCCTGCCTACAGAGCTCGTTATCAAAAGGGTCGACTACCATAGCACTGAAAAACTTTTTTTCTATTAAAGCATGAGATTTGCATTGGAACAAAGCATGTATTATATTGTTTTTTTAAAGTGCATATGATTTATTACACCGTACGTAAGCAGACTTGTGCTAAACGTATTATTATACGTAAAGTGAATGATTTTTATTGCAAAGTTACTCTTTTACAACAAAGTAAATTACATGAAATCCACAATCAAGGTACCCCACCATACCTTGACAAGAATTATACTTATTGTGGTGACTATAAATTGATTCTGCTCCTATTTTAAACGATTAGGCTCAGTAGTACAGGTATGATAATAATGCAAATTCAAGGGACACTTTATGAAAGTATCTTTTATATTTTTAAGCTCACAAATGAAGAAAACACGATAAGCAGATATGCATAAGCCATATAAGCAGATTTTGAAATGAAAGATATCAGGGAAACACTACACTGAAGGCTCACTTCACAATTTGTGCAAGGAGCAACAGAAGTTAATACTATTGTGTCTGTGTAATGGAAAAATACATATACCTTGCAAGATGCATTGTCGCTCAGTTTGAGAGTACAACTGCAACCTTTCAGTAGATTTTTGCCTCCTTCTGCATTTGCATTAGGATGGACTTTGAAACTACCCCTTTACAGCATTCAAGCCGTAATAGAAATGTTTGTTAGGATTTCATGAACATGCAATTGAGCCAAAAGTTAGCTTAACAATGCAAAAAACTTTATAATAATGACGCTATATACAAAATGAAAATAATGGTTGCAGGATGATGATATAGTGATGCTGTAGTCTCGAAAGCCGATATAAAGTGCAAGTTAAAGTGGTTTGCATGTGATGGTGGTAAACCCTCTTCTATGAATGACTAACTTGCCAGTCTCACATTGGTACTCAGAACACCAACATAACAATACATGATGTTAGTCAGTTTTGTTGAATTTCAATTCAGTTTTTCGTTTTGGTTATCTTTAACTGGTCAGCCAACATCGTCAGGCAATTTTTGTGTTGGACCCAATTGAGCATTCATTATGCTTTTGTGACGAAGCCGAAGAAGAAAAAGTTGAGAAGAAATAAAAGGTGGAAGCAAAAAATTAGAGCCTCCTTTGTCGACTGGTAATAGTAAAAGTCGTCACACACAGAGATAAGAATAAAAGGGACCGTCGGTTTTTTCTCTCTGAATTTTGTAACGAGAGTGGACAAAAATAGACAGTGGTCGAAATGAAAGTTTGCCGAAAATATTCCATTGGTCTACCGCGGAAGAAATGAATGCGAGGTAAAGGTACGCACAAACTCATTTCCTGGAAATCGTGACGTGCTTTCTGTTATCATCATAAAGACTCTTTGAAAGTAATCACGTCGGTGCAAAGTGATCTGCTGAGCGGTGCGTGCTTGCAAATGTGCTATAGTTGACAGACTCGTTTTACCACACTTTCTAAATAAACAGTTCAGCTGAAAATGAGCTACTCCTTACAAGGAGTTTCCAGTAATTGGCGAGGTTCAGTGGGACAAATGGTTCGTGGCACAAATTGCTCAGTCAACGTTATTGTCACCCAGTTTCATAAAGACCATTAAAAGCTCACTGACTTTCATAAGGCATAGAGAGATTGGAAAACAAAAATTTTGTAAGAGAGACAAAGCAGTATAAATTTGATCTGTGTTGCGTACCTGAATGCTTGCTTGTGACATCGTCGTACAAAGTAATCCAGTTTTTGTCTGAAAGGTAAGAGCAACAAAAAATAACAGCAAAAATATTTTTCTTAAACAGAGATACGGTAAAAGTTATTGATTGAAGGTGGTCATGTGTGTTGCTAGAAGGCTTCTTCATACTTATCGATGTAAAAAAATAATTCAATCAGATTCAGATAGATTGTATGAATTAGATAAGCATCTTGAATGCACACATGAATGCTTAATTTTGGCGTGTGAGTTACGCTCCATTTTCAGAGTTTGTAAGCGAATGTGTTGAGCACGATGAGTCTAAATCAATAGTCGTGTGTAGGTGCGAGAAGTCAAAAGATGCAGATGATGATGAGCTACGCGTGATGCACCTTTTTCTGGTTCTCGCCCTCTTCATCTTAACTTGCATTGTGACATGACACGGGGGAGACACTTTGAAGCTACCTTGTCGCATTTCTTCTCATGCTCATGAATTTCATACGTCACCCATGTGTGGTATGAAAATGCACGCAGAACTTGCATGCAAAAACAACTCGACTTGAATATTATGATAAATAAATAATTAAGGCGAGTAATGAATATTGCATTAACTTTTCTAGTAAAACGCTTTTACTACCCCACACACTGCAGCAGCAGACTAGAAAGGGACAACTTGAAATGCATTATCATTCTCTCATTTTTTGGCTCAAGGAAGAGAATGGCAGCAAACAAAAGCACTCTGCAATGCACCTTACACGAAATAAACGGAGCCACACTGCAGAGTAGCTGAAGCCATTTGATATTGCAGGCTGGGGCCGAAATTTCATTATACTCTTTCATGGCCTTAATGGCTGCATTGCAAGGTATCTTCACGATCATCGTAAATATTCTAAGCCGCTTTTTAAAAAAAAAACTGCAATGCCAGATGCCATAAAAGTGCATAGCAAATGTTTGATTAACCTCTCTTCCTTTTGTTTATTCCTTTGGACTGATTTGAAAAGAAGTGCTGATAAGCCATAGGTAGAAGACCTCGCAATAGGCGCTACACACGCGGAGTGTAAAGTCCTCAATGATCTTAGACTTGGTTACCCTAACAGACTCTAGCGACATGAAAGGAGTAAACGAGAATAGCTGAATAGCTAGGCGTAATAAAGAATCATGCTATACGGGCCTTTAATTACACTAACCGTTTACAATGATCGTAGACAAACTCCCTTAAATTTCCATATAAAGTACAATATGGTTATCTACAAAAGATGACTTGTCTGAAGCGCATGCGATGCATTGTGTTTCAAACTGATTTACTTTTTGATGATTTGTACATCCTCGTACGATACATATTTAAATACCATAGTGCTAAAAATAATGCACATGATGAAGAATAATGGGAAGAAACTTGTTCTCAAAGTCGTCATTTGAAGTAACAATACCTAGTCTTCTGCCAGAAGACTTTTGCAGTAGATACATAACGCTTAAATTTCAACATTATTGTTCTAACAATGATTTTCATACATGCAAGAAAAAGCCATTGTAACTATTGCATGCAAAATATTTGTACAAATGTAGAGGTGTTGGTGAAAAGGCAGTATAAAATTTTCCCCAAAGTATATGGGGTTGACTTCTTGTTTCAAGTAGCACTCATTTGCTCTCTCCTTTTTGACTGGTACCTACATCGGCTTCATCAGAGAAAAAATGAGCTTTTGCTTTTCACTCCTATTCCTTACAATTTCAATGGAATTCATTAGAATGATGAGATGATAATGATGTGTCATTTTTAAACACTAATTTTGTCATTTATTGAAAGAGCACATAGAAAATAACCTACAGTAAGGGGCCCCAAAACTTGAGGGTGCATTCAAAAGGTAGCTAAACAGTCGATCCACAAGTTTTTGTTTTGTCAAGATATTTTCTCGGTAAATTCAAAAGTTTTAGTTGAGTGGATTTTTTGTTTGAGGAGAAAATAGGCGGACTTGACCCAACATATTGATCCAAGCCGTGTCTGTCATTTTTTAAAAAAAAATCTGCCAAAGTAAATTTTTAAGGCTTTCATTTTTACTCTCAATCATCGACGCAAGTGGTAGCACTTGGATGCTAAGTATAACTAATAAACATATCATCAGTACAAGCAGTTGCAAGAATGCTCAAAATATTTTCGCAAATACATTCTGCATAAAAAAAGCTTTTTCGTATGTGGATGAATGGTAGATGTGTGTAGTTCATGATTTTGATGATGATGACTTACACTACCAAATGGTTGACCTTTCACACGTTTAATCAGGGTTAAGAGTAGTAGCAGACACATACGTACCTAACCAGCGTAGTTGTTTAGGTAAAACCACGATTTTTTCATCATTTGCATCAGCAGAGATTTATATGTACATACAAAATGAAATTTAACTGCATGGTAAAATAGGTGCATAAGTGCTTCAAAACGTGCAGAGTAGAAGTAGTTTTTCGTCGTGAAGACCGGAAATAACTCTTTGTAGACAAATTACGGTATGCAATATTTGCAGTACATGCTACAAGTCAATTTTGTTGAATAAAAAATTAAAATAGACATGTCTTGTTATGTTTACTTTTGTTTTGATGCGTATATACAAGCGCCTTTTACGCCAAACAGAATTTTTTGCTTGTTTGTTGTTTGACTCATTACTGACATCCGTGCCAATTTTAATGCACTAGTGCAACATTACTAGTCACAGACATAATTTATTATTGTGATAGTTTTTCAGTGGAAATGAAAATGGTCTATTCGTGGTGGCAATGCATTAGTAGAAAACGAGGTGCTTTGAATTTTTTAGAGATACATATATATGCTATGTAAATATATTGTTAGAAATATGACGACTCGACCTGTGTTGGCTATACACCTTTTTACATCTGTATTCGCAACAATCTAACTTGGATATCTTATGCGATTACTTATTCACTTGTACCGATTCAGTAAATTTAATATGAAATGATCAGAGGAAATTATGAGCTATTGAACGTTTTCTAATTATGCATTGCTTATGTAGTTTAATTTCCCATTCGAATTCCCAGTAATTGTCTGAGAGAACCGCTGATCATTTAAACAGATAAGAAGTAGGAAAGGTTAAGGTGTTAGGAACATTAATCCAAGACTACATTAGACTTGGAAAATTTTCGGCATTACTTATTAATTACCTCGCTAGCACATTTACGCCTCATTTAATTAGTCAGTACTTGCCAGATATTTGAGATATATTCTGCACTACTCAATATTTCCACCTTGAAATCAATTTGATTTTGATGAAAAAAATTATATATTCACACAAACAGAACGCAGGAAACACTTCACATTGTTCATGCTAATGATAGTTGAGCTGATGCACTCATGTTCATTGCATTTATACATCTAATCGAAGGTCTATGACAAACTAATCGTGTGGTGGCTTATAGTGATTTCAAACTTTGTACGATACAATACTATTAAAACAGCAGTAACACATTTTCGGCTCTGCTCTTACTCCTTACGTTTTTCACGTAGGACCTTTTCGGAATGAGTAAATGCGCATTGTATATACATACATACGTCTGTTTTCCGCATCATTATGAAATCATTACTACATAATTTTTTCCAATAACAAGTTCATCCAGTAAGACTAATAAAGAGAACGACCAATGTGAGAACAAACCTAACTATACCCTTTGAAAGAAGGTTATTGCTCAGCATTTCTAATATCATTTTATGCATGCACTTCTGCATACGAAATGCCTGTATGCGGTAAGCAAAAGAAGCAAGTCAAAGAACAAATAAAAACTGAAAGGGTCATCATTATCATCAAGAAATTCTCTCCAGTGTGTAAGGAGGCAGGATTCTGAAGCATGCAGCTTTTATCTTAAAATTGACGAGGTCTTTATTCCTCTCAAACCTTGTACCAAGTCTTACCTTGGATTCGTGTACGTTTTTCAATCCTTTTGCAGCCTAGTATCAAATCAAAACATTTTTATTTTACCTTATCTGAGCAATTTTATTCTCAGGTTTATACTGGTTATCCCTGAATTTTAGAAGTACTAATACAAAAAATATGTAGAATTGAAAAACAAAGTCTGGATATAAGATATATGGTAACAACATGGAATCATTGATCCAGCCCAGATATGCATGTATTTATTCTTAATAGATAGTAATTTACTGGTTCGAATGCCAATGACTCATGATGGGTTGGATTACTGATGCCTTTTGCACTTAGCATAAGACCCGGTTGTCATTCCTAAAAAGTTTGTCGTTATTAACTAACCCTTTTTTGATTTATCTAATCTCAAATAATCTTCCATTGTGTTCAGTCACCATTTCACTCAACAATTTGTACCTTTCGAAGGAGCATATAAAACCAAAAATAGTTTGACTCGTTTCCTTTCCCCCCTGTGCTAACAACCATTACCCAAAAAGCGAATGAGGTAGAAAATGCTAGCTGAACTAACTGAAACTCTCTCCTTTCACGAGGCTACTTCATGCTTTAATGAAACATGAGAGGGGCTAACTAATGATTCGCATGTAATACATATGTGCATGCATGTGTACAAATTTTACATTTAACCTGATGCGTCTCAGCAAATATTTGTTAAATTGGGCAGTTTAACCCTTTAAGTGATATCATTAATTTTTCTAAAGATTGTCGCGTTATTTATTTGGCTATTGTCACCAACTTTTGAGAAAATAAGTGATTGATTATCTTTGGCACTACTGCAACCCAATTTTTAAAAA
>JAHZMY010002075.1:0-17499 GCA_027743915.1 Seira sanloemensis | reverse complement strand
CCTTTCTTTGAGTTGCTCAGAAGTTGATATGCTAATATCCTTGTCTCATTATTATTTGCAATCTCCAATGCATCATGAATTAAAATGTCTTTGAAAAGAAAGGTACGGTTGTGATCAGAGGCGAGACATAAATGTTGTTCATGCTCAAGTTGATATTTTTTGACTTCTTGTTTTTATGTTTGACAAATCATTGTAATTGTGGTATGGATAGGGATGCAACAAGATGAACAAATAAAACTGCTTTCGTGCCATTTATGCATGTATGTATATTATACAGATTTATATGTAAGTAAATTCAAATTCAAATTACTTTCCTTTATTTGATTGGAAAGTATTTAAACAGTATGGAAAGTATTCTTGCTTCATTTTTTCCGATCTGATATACATTTTGTCTCTTAAATTATTTAAAAAATCGAAAAAAAACTTTTGTTTTAAATTTGTAAAGATGTATTAATTAGCGTAGCATAGAATACGCATTTGGTAATCCCACAGATCATTATGTATAAACTCGTGTGTTGACCAAAATTGACATGTAACGGGCAATGAGACACCTTATTTACGGCCGACAAAATGTTCTCGTATAATGTTCCCATACCCAAGTTTACGACTGGCGAAAAGCTATAAGCTAAAGGCCAATGTCTCAAACTCTGGCCTAAATACCAGTGTTACACTTTTCAGGTTGTTCGAATATGGTTTTATGAATGGGTGCACTAAAAAGGACCACCAAATTGGAAGAAGCATACCTAGTTTCACATTACATTCCCACCAGTAACAAGTTGAAGGTCCCATAGAACAGTCAGGGTTCATTAAAGCTTTGAAGCTCAAGTAAGATAAAACGGCAATAAAAAGCAATGACAGAGATGATAAACCTCTAAACCTATTAAAACAATAATTATTTGAGATAATTTTAGAATATTACGATGTTCTCACTGCCATTTTGTAATGTCTTTGGGACAATGAGACATTAAATTAGACACAAATATTTCATAAAGAAGCTAACTCTGTCATGATAATAATTATTCTTTTAAATTTTTTACATGTAGGAAAATGCTTGCATTTTGTAATCTTCTCAGCCAAACATTTGTACTATTCATTCCCAAACTAATAGCAAGATTAAAATTAGGATGAAGGGAAATAGTGTAATAACACAACAGTCAAGTATTACGATAAGCATTCATAATGACAGTTTTAACTAAATTGTCCCTTTAAAAGATGCAGTAATGCAGGGATTAAGCGGAATAAAAAAAGTTTGTAACAAGATAAGTTATTTAAATTCTGCAAAGAGTGTGGCATCACGTCGTCGTCGTCTTTCCCTTTTCTCTGATCTTCATGCTGATTTGCTGCTGATGACATGAGCACAAACTTTATAAAACTAAATCTTTATATTATTAGGAAGCAACCTACAAGGTTTCTGTATGTACTATTGCTCTTCTGGGTGATTCCAAATTTAGCCATGTGATCATCCATGGATTTTGCTGATGATGATGGTAAAATGAAAAACAGCTCAGCTAATGTACCAATAACATCCTCATCATCAACATGATCATCTCCTGGTATTATACTGCGGTTCATCTTCTCCATCGCATTATAAAGCTGTGTGGCTTTACCTCATCATTCCTCCTTTCCTCCGTGCACGTTAAAAAACAAATTCTAATAAAGATCGTGTACAGAGTTTTTTAATGGATTGAAAGCATCATATAACGTCCTCGTCATCATCGTAATCACAATAATCTACGCTCAGAGCAGATATCCAACGAAAATACATTCACATGAAGAACTACCTCCTTCTGATATATAGTACGCAGCATGGAATTGATTTTTTTTGTGATGAGAGTGATCCTCTTTCCAATTCATTTCAATCCTGTCTGTATAGGAAGCTGTGAGATAACGATGATCATGATGTTGATTTTTTTGTTGGATGATGACGATGTATCCGTTGAAAATTTACAGTAGTTTTGAACAAATAATGAGCAAAGAGTTTTTTTTGCGATGGTATTGTCGGATCATCTGTAATGTATATTTATTTGGAAAATCATTAGGAGAAACAACCTCGATAAAAAATAACTCTGCTTAGTTAGTCGTATGTATGTATGTATATGTGAGAAGAGGGAATTGGCTCTTGTATGTATGTGCTTCAGTTCAGTGTTTTGGCATCACTTTCCGTCGTCGCATTAATCGGGAAAGGCGCCGTGTGGTCCGACACCACCGCTCGAAACACAAGAGTAATCATCGAAAAAATAGAGAAGAAAAATACTCTGCAGAATACAATTTGCACTCATCTCTTGCACCACGCGCACGCATTCAAAAACTAAAATTAGCATGATCGAGAATTTATATTTACTTCCAGTTTTCTTTTTCAAAATGGAAATTTTAATTGGTTTGAGAAAAGACTGCTCTTTTGTAGATAAAGTTTCTGAATGTGTTGAGCTTCCCATTAAAATCAAAGGCGAAATGTAGTTTATGAAATTAGTTTTCAATGCGTAAACAAATGTACTTATATACTTATATACTTATGCGAGTCAATATGATAAATTGATAAATCAACTTTGCTTTGTCGCCTTCCTGGCGAATGTTTAAATTAGCACACCTCTGCGACCTATTTTCTCCCTTTATATTTGCTATTAAAGTCGCCATCGAGTCTTGAAATATATATGCATGAACCAAGCTCTTACTCGTCCGATGAGAACAAACGCATTTCTGTTGCTTTCATTTTCTCTTTTCAGGTTGATTAGCCTCGTAATGATCATCTAAGTACATATATAATTAATTATTTAGGTATGTGACGTGTTTAAAAACCCTAAAGAGCTGGAGCAAGTTTTTGGCAATTTTTCCGAAACAACAACGTACCTGGTAAATTGGCCTTCCACGTTATATGCGGTTGAAATCATGCTTGTGAGATGCTGGTAAACTTTAGTCTTCTGTTTTTAAATTTTTTTTAAAAGAACATCGTAAGACTCCTATGTATATAGGCTGGCTTGTCATGTTTACTCTGCACGGATGTTGTAAGGGCAGCACATGTTTCCATTTCTTTTTGGGAGTGAATTGAGAATGATGCCAGATTTTGTGTATTTTTTTGCAAACGAAATAGAATAAAAAAAGATAATGAACTACAACACTCCTCTTTTGAAAACTTAAGTCATCCATTCAGGAAAAAACACCTTACGTAAAAATGTGACATTTTAGTGATACTTGTATCTTTTCTACTCTCTCTCTCTTCTCTTCTACGTGTAGTCTCGCACAACTCACAGCGCTTTTGACGAAATTGAGAAAAGCGGAAATGTGAATGTGCGGCACAAAGTGACATACAATGCAGCCCAAAACGCATTTCTCTTCCTTTCTGGTGACATATGTAAAGCGTTTTAAACAAACAGTTTGATATACCACACGCCCATGAGGTAAAAAGCAACATGTGCACTGTTTTTAGGAGTTTTAAAGGAAATTCGGACAAAATGCTACATTTTCTGCATATATGAAAATGAAAGCAGAAGCTTGTAGAAATTGCTGAAACACGCCAAAACTATCCTTGCTTGTCCATATTCATATACCGTCATTTCAAGGCATAGCTCAGGTAGTGCAGCTAAAAAGAGTCGAATTTCGCTCGAGGGAACAACAAACCCTGTATCGTCAGGATTACGTCCAAGTCCTTTATCGTTACAGTCCACGCTAACGTATCTACTCATCATCCCTGTTTGTTAGTGCAGATGATGTGTCCGAGAATAATCATAGATGCTAAACGACTGTCTTGTCTCTAAGATTCAGCTAAGTAAAATGTCTGCTCGAAATCAAGAAGAAGCACTTTTTTTCCTGAATCCCGACTTCATCTTGCAGTTCTTCTACTCACGTTTATACTGCACAAAGACCCATGTCTCTACAGTGTTAAAGCCAAAGAATACAGTTTACTTTTAAAAGTCATACACGTAGACTTGTTTTACTTTCATGTAGCTCCTTTTTTCTTCTTTCATGTACGTGTGAACTGTAAACATTGTCAGGGAGGCAGAGAGCCGCGTAAGTCGTAGAACTGAATGCTGAAACCTTCAATGGAAAAGACTGCAAGAAAGATTTTTTACTCGAATAAAAATGTACATTGCCAACAAAAACATCTACAATAATAGGAGAAGAAGGCAATGGCCATGATGATTAGGCAGTTCTATCATGTCTACCTGGCCTACCTCCCCTCCTAAAGACCTGTGTTGCACTAAAAGGAGGCATACATGGACCATACCTATAGAGACAAAATAAACCAGCTAAACAACAAGGGAAAAACGCTGCGCTTCTCACCAAGTCAAGCTGATGATGAGTGAGTAGTATTTTTTTCATGAAGATGAGAGTTGAAGTCAGCGTAAAATACAAAGGTTGTCGGTTATAAGTTCACTGCTGCAATCAGTTCCATCGCGCAGCTAGAAGGGAGTAAGACCAGAGAGAGTATCATATCGTCATGACCATGCATGCAATGAATGCATGATGGAGATGGTCGCCATTAATATCATAATACTGGTAAATTGATACCAGAAGGGGTGGAAAAGTACGACGAGTTCAATCGCACCAAAAAATTAATTCGAATTTAAAAATGTAATTTTCCTCTTGGATATCTTGGGCGTCTTGGATGTTACCTGTGTCACATGACATTATTATATTTTCACCATTCCAGCTCTTCCCACTATTCCCAATATTTATGCCTCACTCTCAGGGATTCAAATGTAGCAGGAAAACATGATACGATTGCGAGCTCCAGGATGAGCAACTCTTATTTCTTCATGACCTTGAAAAAGTACATGAAGGGGTTTTACGCTCCTTGGGCAAGTCCTGCTTTCTGGAAACAAAGAGCACTGTTTTATCCGAATGGGATAGCAAGCTTGTGTACATGTACATAAGTTAAGTGTACCTAGTATGCCTCTTGAGCTTGCAACCGTGCCTGGTTACTTTTTTCTCTGATCCCTTTCTGACGTTCCTTGCATAGTTTTGTGGAGAAGAAAAGCTGGTAACTTTACACCTGAGCCTACAGAGCTCAGGTAGAAGGAAGTTAGACCAAATTCTACATACATGCATTGGTGGGCATCATGATGACATGAGCACATTCTTTCTCAAGAAAATCAAAAATCTCAATCCATTATCATAATCATCATAGGCCTGGCTAAACTTGCGCAGCGGTAGCAGAGGATGATGTCCAAAGCAATGCGTGACAACTTGATCTTATTATTATTGTTTTATTATTCAAAACGAGAATGCCTTCTGCATAAGCTTAACTTTAGACTAAAGTTTTAACCGTTAAGGCTAGTACTTGAGCGTCTTAACATATTCTCTTCTAATTAGCATGCATAAAATATTCTACACAGATAAAGAATATAATAAAAGGATTTGCATGGTAAGAACAAAAGGATAGCTTAATGCAGAAATGTTCCTAGAAACTCTTTTGTTTTTGCACAGGTCGATATCTTTTTTGACTATGGCGAAGCGCCATAAGAAACTCGTTTGCTCTCCTGTTGATTTCTGTTGGATGGGGTAGGAGCAAGTAGAAAAAATAGTCAATGATTACACAGTGAGCTCGCACAGGGTGTCCTACAAATCTCATTTGACCATTGTCAAGGGCAGATAAGATACGTTTTCAGCTTCCTCTTCAAAGCTCTACATCCTTTTCATTACCATCCTTTACTCAAATGTGTAACATTTTTGGACGAGACATCAGCAATCAACTTCCGTGTAGACAATTTTAATGCTTGCATTATGTTGATCAATCAATGAAATGTCATCCAATGGGAGGATTTAAAATGGTCTGGGCTCCGGGATAAGAAGGGATTCATTATTTATACTCGCGAGTTCGCTTCAATTATCCCTAGCAATGGGTAAACGAAGAAAACTTTATTTTCTACACTTACTTGATGAAATACACCTGGCCTTCAGCAGTGCAAGCTTTTTCCCATCCGGGCGGTAGAGGATCTTCTGAGAGGTTCCCAGTGCTCCCAGAGTTGAGAGATGATGCTGAGGTTCCACTCAAGAGGGGGGATTGGGCAGCAGCCACCGAGTAAGTTTGTTCTAGGGTTGCGGGTGAGCTGTGCGCACGATGATGATTGCCTGCGACCATCCCACCATTATTCGTCATTGGACTTTTTCTGTGATAAAAGAGATAAGGAATTAAGTTGGATGTGGTGATAACACACTTTCATACCAAAACTCACTTCAGTGACTAATAACATAAATATAATTTTGATTTCATTCTTTCAGGTGACAGTGAATTGGTTTACAGGACAGCATGTCACAGCTACAGGAATAATTCAATTCTGATTTCATCTTTTTCTGCATTCTGTGCATTGCTCAATAATCTTTATTGTACTCATCTCCACTCCTGAATTCAAACAATCAAAATGACGAAAGGTGCTATGGCTCATTGCTTTCAGTCTTTTAATTTACCGGTGTGTTTGACGTCATTCCTTTAGACGGGTCCGGAAAAGATTTTTCAAGGATATTATTTTTTCTTTCGCTTCTTCTTCTTATATAATTATTCATCCCAAGATGCACTCGCAGAGTAGTTTAGCATGAAGCTCATAAAATTAAAACGGGTCCAAATGTGACCATCTTCAGGGCAAATACGATGCACAGCTTAGCATAAAAATTAAGTGGGAGCTAAACCAACAATTACCTTCTTACATGAACATTATTAACAAATACAATGGTATTACCCACTCTACCCCTTCTACTTTAAATGCTGCATGTGCTGCATAATGCAATTCGCAATTTGACAAAAATGTCGTAAAATATTTTTGAAAGACATTTTTGGGGAACATTTTGGTTGCATTTTGAGTACACAAGAGGTATACAAATAGGGAGGGTCATTGTTTGCTACTTTGCCAGATTATAATTTTCATTGAGACTTGAGTCCATTGAGCACACAAGCGAGCCAAAAGGAAAGGCAGAAAGAGAGAGAGACTCAAAGTGTTGTGCAATATTTTTTCGCACATTTTGCAGCGGCGAGCATGCCACGAAAACCTCATTAAACAGCTATAGTCTTTATTCACTTCACTTCATTTCTTGACACAGACAACTTTATGACCATTCCTCCTTTCAACTTAACGTATCATCATATAATCAACGGCATCCTTGTCTAAGACAAATCATGATGACTACGCTGGTGACGGTTTTTACGTTGTAGTCTGTGTTTTTTATTATTACTACACACACACGCTATTTTTAGTGTGGTTTTGGTTGAACGGATATACCTCTATCATATGTAGGCATTTAAGAAAAGACATTCATTTCATATTTATAAAACTGCATCATTTCATTCACATTTACAATTTTTGAAAGTTAAAGCAGTGCATAAAAATAGCATGGTTGCATGTCCAGGGATGTTGACATAATTAGCAATTACGTGTACGTGTTGCTCTGTACTTGGGTTTTTTGTGCTATTTTTACTTTTGAGATTATTTTGAGAATCATTCAGTTTTTAAAAAATACTGCTCGTTGGTTATCAAAAAACGAAGGCAGTCAATTTAGGTACAGAGGGAACTTTTCAGAAACACGGAAATATATTTCATAAAAAATTGGCCCAGACACAGCCAAATCATCAAAACTCATCTTTGGACTCATAGATAACTATATTTGTGTCTTCAACATATAAATCTATAGATTTTCAAAACTTTTGGCAGTATTTCAGAGGTAAAGGCCTGCAATTTGTTATTTCAGCTCACGGTCACAGAATCATCATCATCATCATCAAACGTATGAGCAACTTGAAATAAAGATGATTGCTACAGAAAAAACTGTTTCCATGTATTTTTCAACCTTCTTGAAACACTAAATTCTGTACGAACTTTTACCTACGTGAAAATAAACTAGCAAGAAAAAAATCAATGTCACCGAAAAATGAGAGATTTGACGATAACCATCCCTACGAAGAAGCTTATTGTAGTCGATGACTCTGCAACAATTGGTGCAATTGTCATTTGTCGACCGTTGCGCGCATTAAAAAAAGTCCGTAAATTATGCATAAATGTGTACATGCATTTTGCCAAATTAATCAATACCATATGAATTTTGCCTTTTTGAAAGAAATGGCAAGTTGGGACTCAAAGTACTTGTATGCTTGTATGACCCATTCAGAAAAATTAATATTTTGAAAGGGCGTGGCAAGGAAGTTTGAGTTTCTTAATGTGATTGCTGCCTTTCTTCACTCCACATGTATACGCACATTAATAATTTTCATGTGTGGACTCATTGTATCAGACGGAATACCTATTTGTCTTTGAGCACTTTTTTGCGTCATGCTTTCGGTAGATCGTCTTACTGATTGCACTGCACACCATTTTTATATGCAGGCCTTAACCATTCTTTGAAGTTAGTTAAAGTAACAAGGGAATGGTAATGGGGCCCTTATGGGATCTGAACCCTCTAAACTTCCTCTAAGGCTCCCAACTGAGGACTTCATTGGAATGACGAAGCCATTTTTCACATGAACAGAAGAGAGTTGTTACTTTATCGAAGAATTGATTTTGAAAAGGAAAGGGAATGGAGATATTAAGCAATATCTGAATACACAGCATACACACTCACACCGAGTCCATTAGCGTTGCCAGTTTTCGTAGAAAATTAAAGATATAGCCTAGCGTCTATTTTTATAGTGCGTTTTTATATAGTATAAATAGCTAATTTGGTTATATGCATGATATATTTATTGTCGCTCAAAGAGCCAACTTGGAGCTCTTGGTCTGCTTTGTGATTGTCGAAGAAAAGGGGACAAAGGTCAAGAGAAGGTGCCTACATGTTATGTTCGATGTAGTAACCTGTTCAGCTTGAGGCTGTTGTCGTTGTCAAATGGCTTGTTATTAACTTGTAATTGTCGATCATTTGCTTGCATTTTAACAAAAGATGGTCCAAACCAAATAATCAGAGATATGCTCTTAAATCTTAAAACTTTACGGTAAATTTAGCCCAGTAAAGGTTTTCACTTTCTGCCATAATGGCAGACTACATGCTCACAATATGTGCATGCTGTAGTTGTACTAAAAGTCTAATATACTTTAATACTAATAATAGTTCATTGTCACATTTACCTCATCGAGTTAAGCGTAGAGTCCACCGAGTTTTCCCTTGAATGACTGACAGATACTGAGGGGGACTTGGATCCGGTCGATGGCGGATTAAAGAAGGAGTCAGGCAGTTTTCGTAGCCTGAGTGGAACTCCCTTCTGTCTCCTTTGCGAGTTTGGCTGAAGGACTGAATCAAAGAGAGCTTGCAGCTCTGAATCTGAATCTCCTCGAATGTGAATCACTTGATTCCCTTTATGCGGAAGACCACCACCCGCGGCCCCACCTGGACCACTATTTCCACTAGCTGCCATTGTAGATGGGTTTACTTTTTTAAAAAACTTGGTATTAGTAAGCGCACTGTTTGTCTACTCTTTATTGCACAACCTTATATGGCACACGCACTTTAGACACCAAATATTTAAACACTAAACTCACTTTACTTCCATTTTAAAACAAATTTTCTTAATGGTGACGTACACGCACAATAATTAAATAGTAACTTCCAGAAGCCGTTGATTATCTCCGAGAATGCGTCAGCTCAGCTCTGATCAAATCTGAAATAATAAAATCAATAAGTCATCATCAATTCTTGCAAGTCTTTTTGTCTGGTACTCGCCATACAATACTATGGGGTTCTTTTTTGACAAATTCACAGAAGCCCTCAATTCACTGCAATTTTTCTTCACCTTCGTTCCGTGAAATGAACCATTTTAATTTGAGGGCACACGGTTTGTTTAATTTAAGAGAAATTTAGTGCTAAACCCTTGAATAACCCTTTCCTTTGCAAGTGGACGGGAAGACATTGTGAGACGCATTTCTGCGTAGAGTGTGAACCTAAAAGCAACAGGTTTGCCCTTCTCATGCACACATCATCTTTTAAAGCTGGTAATACAGGTTATCAAATTAGGCAAAAATATATGCCCAGACTCATCCTTTTAGTGTCATTAAAGCTACTTATTTTATTATTGATTGTAATCATCATAAATAGTCCTCCTACTCGCTTTCGTCATTTTCCCCCGAGTGATATGTTTGTATAATGTTCAATTCCTTTTTGGTCTCGTCGTCATGCTCTGTCCCATCTCATGTCATTTGTCATACTTTTGAAAGATTCTCAAAGGAAGCCCATCACAAATTCTTCAAGGTGCTACACACTTGCTACGGTAAATATTGTGAGACCGACATGTCCATAATAGCACTCAAACAGATATGATTTTGCAGTCCATGGAAGAGCAATAAAATCATGCCATTTCTCAATGAGACAAGAGAGAGGTCCCTTCGGGATCCAAAATGGAACCACGTAAATTCCTTTTATATTCGGCAAAAGTCATACGTAATTACAATAGAACCAAAGAAAAACATCATTTTTACCTTCTGTTTTCTCATATTCATAAGGTATTATCTGATAATAGCAATATGGAAATCTGAATTGGGCTCGGAGCCGGATTCTCTTTCCTCACTTTTGGGAAAAATCCATAAACAGTAATTTTAATGCATCACCCACCTTCATACTCCATCTACCTGACCACTTACTTTTGAATGAAATGATGCCGAGAAGAGAAAACAAAAATGACCAAGAAATGAGGTAGGTTTGCTACGCAGCACTTGTAGGAATTGCCTCCAAGCAAGCATAACCTCGTTAGTGGGGAGGATTAGCCAGAAAGAAAAACGGTGAAAACCATAAAAGTTTGGGAAGAGAGCTCATTGCTCTGGCTGGCTATATCTCAAATGCAGAAAGAGGAACACATCTTATGAAAAAGAAATGACCTTATTGCCATATTATTATTGTTGTTATTATTATTTCTATTATTATTACCTGAACATGCCACCCTGTCAAATGTCTAGAAATAAATCAAATGCTATATAACCTCTGTAGGTATGAGAATGTTGTATTGTTCACCCTTGTTTTGTTGTCGTCGTTGTCATCATTTTTACAATCAGCCTTGTGTAAGAGTCTAATTCATCTCAAGTTTTTCCCCTTGTTTAACTCAAATTGTTCAAGACGAGGGATGAAGACCAATATAATATTTTTTCCCTGGATAGTTTCATTTTTGTCCACCAAAACTCAAGGGAAAACTCAAAAAATGTCAGATAGATGCTTAGACTTGAATGCACACAAAGTGCTTAAGCAAGGTTGAAGAATGCAATTTATTTTCCATATTATTCTTTTTCTTCTGAATTATAAGCGACCTACCTGTAATGGTTCAAAAACATTGTGTAAGTTTACAGTTTTCTATAGCCTTCTCAAAAAAATGGCTCTCTTCAGAGGGAGAGAGAGGAGCACCAGAAACTATATACCTCACGTCAATAAAAACTCAAGCTTGGAACTATTGGAACACAAGAAAAGGGCCCGAAGCAGTTTGATATTTGTATCTACCAGTGTTAAAGAAAAGGAAGAAAGGTAAGAGATGAAAAAAGACTCTCAAAGATGATATTTTTTTGGTAGCCAGGTTTGCCGGAGAAGAACAGTCAATCTGGAATAATTGGAAGAAAGATTATGAAGAAAAATAGGAGATCTATCTTACAGATAATGAAGAGAAGGGAACAAGACAAAAGGACATATAGCGGCTGAGTGACTGCACTGCGAGTAAAAATGGACTCATCTCATCTCTCCCGAGGAAAAAAAGTCTTTTTCTACTTTTATTTATCCTTTTTTCCCAAACGAGCCTGAAAAGCCCTGCAGGGATTTCTCTCCTTTTTGTCTGTTTCAAGAAGGAATCACGGAACATACGTGGAAAGAATGTACATCTACAGAAGGCACTCTTTTTTTGTATTCATCTTCTTATTCTGGTACCCAAAGACACGACTGAGATGTGAGAGACGGGCAGCTATACAAAAAAAAAACCATACATCTTTGTGAGCCTGAAAGCTGCAATTCGAAGAGATATCTCCACTGTTTTTACCTGTTTCTACTCTTATAAGCGTTGTATTATGGTCAATGTATAACATTAGGATACCTGTTGCTTCCACATTACTCTTTTCCTATATTTGATCATGCTTTTTGAGGTTTGAGATTGAGAGGAGATGGTACAACGTCAAAAAGTTGTGTGATTTTCACTATTCCAAGTCAGCGTAGGTCTGGACCACTTGATCTTTTCACAATTGTACATGAAAAACACTGAAACAACCTCATTTATTACTTACTTAATTTTTTTTATGAAAACGTCTTTCTACAAACTTATATCCGCTTTTTATAATGATATTAAACCTATTAAGAAAAAAAGAGACAGGTTAGGCATTCCCATCTACAGTTGTTGTGTGCATCTTTGAGCTACCCAAAGTAACAATAAAAAGAGTGACTACACAAGATTTCGAAGCTAGTGAAGCCACGAAGCTCACTCTTTGGGATCATCATGATCGGCAAACTCAAAAAGCAGTAACAGTGGAGCAACCAGCAACCCTGTCGATTCCAAGAAAACAATGGTGAACCCTACAAATCTTTTTTTCGTGACTCCATGCTAATTTTCTCGTTCCAACTTATGTGAGTCAGGTACATTTCTTGACTGCCATCAACATCTGCCCACATAAGGGATGAAAATGGATCCCTAAGCCGAGCTAAAGGGAAGGAAAAAGTGTGTGCAGCTTTTTGAGTTATCGTGTATTCCGTAGAATACACAGGTAATATTTATCTGAAAAGGAGCAGGTGAGAGAGAGAAGAAATATATAATGTCCTAGTACAAGTTTTATGAAGGGTCCGTGAGTCTGTAATCACCAGCATCATGGATGATTGAAAAAAGGTGCCTGGAGGCTCTCTCATGTCGTATTCCTGCGTTAAATCTAGGTAAACCGACCTAAAACCTTTTTTCCTTTTGCTTTTATAGCTGATAATCCTGATAATGGTTGGATACAGAACTTATCAAATATGTATATAAAACTGAGCCACACAGCTGAAATGTGTAACCTTTTTCTTTCTCTAGCTAAAACAATATTTAATACTTGACTAACTGAAGTAAACCAAACAGATTTTCAACTCCTTTGCTTTTCCATTTTGCCTTGGCTTTTTACGCCTCTATCCCGTCTCCTTTCGTTTGGGATACACGTCCACACCGTGCTTATTAACAAGACCCAGTGGGTGGCCTACCCAAACTACACGGCCCGCATCTTCATCATCTATCCTTCATTTTTTTTTACTTTGCCGAGCTTGTGGTGTGTATCAGCATAAAATCTTTTGAAGTCACCTCTTACTCTCCTATGAAAACGCCACACTCTCCGTATGCTCTTCTTCCACCTGAACTTTTAAAATTGGGGTGGCTGCAATACTATATGTAAATCCAAGTAACTGAAGCAAGTGATGATGGCTGTCATGGGTGGACTGAAATAAACTCGCAGTCACTAAATTATCTTTGCGTTTGAGGAAACCAAAAAATCGTAAATACCCTTTTTATTTAACTTTATCACTGATCCACGTTATCAACAAATGAGATGGATGAAAGATTCAAAACGTAATTTAAATCAATTTACTCATTTGGCAAAATTTGCATTTTATCCATTTAAAATAATAAAAGAAGCACAAGCGGACACGGCTGCAGTTTAATTTAATTCTTTTTTAATGGAATTAAAGTTTCCGGCTTATCACCTTCATATGTTGTGATTGTAAGCAAGCATATTAATTATAGTGTATTAGTAAAATGAGGAATATTAGATTTATTTAAGCTTATTTTACTGACATGCTAAATGTGAGATAAATGGTGTATGTCTGGGATAAAATCTTTTCAGTGTTTTCAACTTCTTTCCTTTTTTCATAATTTAATAACCTCATGTACAAAATCTAGAAAAATATTTTGACGTGTTTAAAAGCCCTATAAATGCAAGCAGGCAGTATGTATATAGTCAAGCAGTCAAAACTTTAAAACTTGCCAATGACTTTTCATATATTCTTTAGTTTCAATCTGATTGGAGACAAAAATCATTTTTCTTGTAATTCCTAAAAAATACATTAAAACAAAATTCTTCCCCGCACAATTTTTTATTAATACATACCACATAGGTCTAAACCACGATTTCGTAAAAAACTGAAAAATATAGCCCCACATGAGAACTGATACTTCTTATTTTGCTTTTGATACTACCAAATGAGTGGTAGTACGGAAAAGTCAGTGTTGGAAATTGACACATGAAACTTAGCTTATCATGGATGACGATGCGTCTTGAAAAAGTTGTAGCAGGTTTGGGTGAGAAAAAAGAGAGTGAGAAAATGATACGTCTTCTTTTACCTTTCTTTACAACACGAGATTTTCCATGTTTCTTAAACTAACTCTGCAGCTAACGATGCTCTTGATTTACTTGGTGAGACGTCTTCTTTGAGGAAAGGAGAAGTAACTTTTCATGGACGGGAATGAATGTATGAGGAGTTTCATGTTTTTTTGTGAGAACCGACCACGGCACAAGAGATGAAAAGGCATGAGAAACGTGGTCTGATGTGTTTCACATTGTTAATTTATATTCTTTTAGAGGCACAAATCAGCTTAGCTCTGCTATTAAAAGTATTACTGTAGAGCAAAACGCTAACTTAATAGTTTCCTCCGCTACTTTCCATGAAAAGTTCACACTCAAAAGCCACACGTAAAACTATAAAAATTATTAAAGCCTTGCAGCCTTTTCGGATGCTTTAAGCTGTAGGAAATGAGTAAATGGAGAGAGAGAGAGCTTACTATTATGGCTTTTTTGGCCTATGCACATGACTCGAGGGGAAAACGAGTGTGATTCTGTTTGATAAAACAAGTGGCAATTTTACAAAGCGTAAACTTTTTGATGAACAGAAAAGATGAAACAGACTTCTCACGTACGGGGAACACGAGATGTGAAATATAAACCAGAACAACGAGTTCATTTTTTAGAATATGCCTGGACTTTTTCACTGTGATTAACTAGTCTTTTTTCCTATTGAACTTGGAGCTCGTCTGGTTCTTGGTTTTCCTTCTAATCAAAGACCTGCATTCATTATTGTGAGGTACCTACACGATGCTTCCATTTTGTCTAGGACACTGCCAAGTTCTAAGACTTTTAGCAGGAAACACCGTAGACCTTTGAGGATGTGATTCTTTTTATATACGTTTGGAGACAACAATGTTTCACAAAAGACAAATTAAAGTCATGCATGATTTACTTAGCCAAACGATATATGTTGAACATCTCTGTTTCTAAAAACGTTTTCCAGGAAATCGAGTTTTAAAGTTATTACAAGCATCATCAGCAGAAGGAATATCAATATTCATTAAAATGCATTACATGATACTTTTACTAAGCCGATTAGGATGATGAATGTAATGTTTTGCTAAAAATAACATCTTAATATCTAAGATTAATATATAGGCATCCTTTTTGAACGGATTATATCTTACCATTAGGTCTAACATCCGTGTCCGACGGGCATTAGATTCAATGAAATTATAAATTTCCCGTACAGCGCAAACTGCGATACTCACAATTCATATGTAGATTACTAAAACACGAATGAAAGGAAATACGAAGCGAGATCTTGCTAATTCCTTATGCTCACAAAAATATTGTTTTTGTGGGTTTGATTATAACAGTAGATATAGTTTTTTGCGGAAGTTCTCTTCTTTTGTATGTGGTTTTACAGGAAAATAATATATTGTATTGCTTTCACTGGTTTTCCTACTTGCAAGATATATTCACGGACACTTCTCATACCACCGCAAAATGCACTAGACCATTCAAAATTTACAACTCCGTTTTTTACGCAACGCAATCTTCAGATGTAAAAGCTTCTTTTAATTTTCCTACACTTGTGCAGGGAGAACTGTGTGTGACGTAACAACTCTCAAGTGCATTACTACAATATTACGCTACGAAACGTCTGTGAATGAAAACTCTTCTCTGAGCTTGACTCAACAAGCAAAATCTTTTATCACTTCTCTCGATTTCCAGAGCAAGCATTCGTCTACTCCAAACTGTTGCTTTTTACCCAAACGTATTCTTCTGCACAAGGCATGAAACAGGCCTTGAAACTTACATGAGCACACAGGTTGATTGGAAATCACTCCTTTAAAAACTTTTGTGTATAGTGTCACTTTCTTCTCCACGTTCTTGCTCAATTTCCCCCCCTTTTCAAATTAAAGTGTCACTCGAGTTTCCCGACGCTGAATTATGTAGGTGGCTCTAAGCAAGATCAATTAATAATAAGTACCACGCGATACCTATTTGATCCACACACACTTTTAAAAATAAACTGGACCTAACATAAATCTATGAAATGTATGACGAATGAGGGCGGACGAACAAAAAAAGAGAGAGAGAGAAAAGTAAAGCCATGGAGCTTTGCTCTATCCTGCTGGCGATCAACTGAATCTGTGAAGGTGTATGCGCTAACGTTAAAGCCATAATAATGAAGAATATTACTACAGGCAGAGAGCAAAACTGCTTTTAAGATGCTCTTTCCATTCCCACATCAATGCAGCGCACTAGTGAGCGGCTGCTGGCAAGATAGAAAAAAATATGAAAACCCACCCAGCCCCAGGTTTTTGCGTTATGTAGTAGTAATAGTAATAATAAATTGACGATATTCTTACTCAAAGGATATTTTAACATTTAAACTTTTACATGCAGAAACACATATGAATATATGTATTTGCACCACGGGAAAAACAAAGTTGCTTTTTTATTTCGTAGTTATACTCCGTTTTCCTTCAGCCCAAACTGCTGAGGCTCTGCATCGGATGGTGATGATGATGATATGGAAGATGACGATGAGACGCACATGCATACCCTTACATGCATCCATGAGCCATATGAAGCAACATGTATAAAAAAACGTTCAATCTCTTAAAAAAGCAGAAGTGGATGTTTTAACTGAGCTTCTCTCACTACAAAATCTATGTGTGGTTATGGTTGGGCAATGCAGCTTAAAGTCAATCTAATGTGAAAAGGAGAGACCAGAAAGTGACTGAACATAATGTAGGTATGCATATATTTAAAGAATGGTCGGATGGCTCAACTTCAACCTGTCCTACAAAAAAAAAGTGTTTTTACTCTGACGCTGGTAAAAGGAGGTAAAGCAAAGCACCATCATTTCTCCAACCCTTTATATCAATCTGAGATCTTTATATCAACTATCAATCCCTACCGTCGACTTTACAAAGGTGTCTTTTCCCTATCCTCCGTCCACACAGGTCTGATATTATGCTGTGCATTATTTTATTATTCTCACGTTCGTGTACACAAGGCTCAAAAATCGCACACAATTTTTATAAAACAGCTCAAAGCAACAGGACTTGAGAGGAAAGATGCGAAAGGTAAAATTAACACTCGTGTGTGTGTGTTTGTGTATTCATACAAATCTATATACATATGCATATGAGCATTTCACTTACTGTGGTTCAAGCGTTGAACCTGTATTCCCACGAAAAAAAACTTCTCTTCCTTTTACACTGAAGCATAAAATGTAAGGCTTTCATGGAAGCCCACTTCATTTGACTCTGATGCCTGTTGCATTTACTAGGCTTCTGGTAGAAAAAAAATG
>JAHZMY010002074.1:0-12001 GCA_027743915.1 Seira sanloemensis | reverse complement strand
ACAAAGCAGGAAATTAAAATTTATTGTTAGCGTGACATGAATGATTCAAACTCTTCGACGTCCGGTTCCGATGTCTCAAGCTATACGCATTTAGAATTGTAGTAAATGGAACGAATACAAAAGTCGTCGTAACATATTTGCTTTGATATTGTTTATTCATTCTATTAAGAATATTTGTTTACGCAAGGAGTCATTCCAAGAAGCACGTGAAATGCTAGAAAAGCCTATGTAAATTTGCCACGTTCTATAAGAATACGATTTTATATGACGCATTGGCCATAGTACTCGCTTGGGAATAGTTTGGAGTTGATATTTCAGTTACTTTATACATATTATTTTTATGTGCCGTGTCTTGAAAGAAAAAACGCCACACGTTCCTTCGATTTCTAGTGACTTTAGTAGAAAGGTTTGAAGCCGTAGTACATTTTTCATTGTCAAGTTATTTGTCGCTGTTAAGGCAAATGCAAAAGGTACCGTGAATTGGCTAGCTACAGAGCGCTTGATAGGTACATTATGCATTGCCTATGGGTCGTGATTGACTAGGCTACAGTTACTTCCATTGAAAGGCTTGAAGGGGAACGAAAGGTTTCCTGTCGTAATACGCTAAACTTCACATTTTTCCTAAATCAGGAAGACAAAGGACCCGACTTCGTAGTTCAATCGAACCACACACACAAAATCCTGCCAAGTGAAAATGACATCTGTAGACTTTCCTTTTTGTCATCACATNAAAATCCTGCCAAGTGAAAATGACATCTGTAGACTTTCCTTTTTGTCATCACATATACAAAATTAAGAAAGAGTGTTACAATGTTCAAGTGACATTGAGCCCAAAGCCAGGTCTTTGACTCATTTGCCAAGTGGATTTTCACAAGAAACGCGCAGTAAGCATAGTGTACGAACAGAATCTTAATAATTTGCAATTTGCCGATGGCCGCCGGGATTGAAATACAATTTTATATTGAGGAGGCAGTAATGAAAGTTTGAGCTTGAAATTACAAAGGAAAATGGTAAAGCAAACTAATGTTGTCAAGGATTCTTCACCAAATTTTGCGTTTAAATAATATTTGTATTATTAGACTAATGGCCTTTGTGAATGTGACGCCTTCCCAAAAGTAAAATTAAAAACTAGCGTTTGAAGTTTTCTTACAAGTAATGAAAGGGACAATATTACAACATCCAATCTCGGTATTAGTGGCATAAGAAAATAATTTCTAAGCAAATTCTCAATCACACTTCCACAGTTCAGGTAGTCCGAATACATTATGCGGCTTTTATGTTTGGCCAAAAGAATGACGCCACTTTGTCTCTTGTGGTGGTGGGCTTTGTCATCAGAGGCGCTCCGGTAATCAGTGGGAGGTCAGTGTTTGATGTTGGCTATCAACCAAAATGCCGACTCATCAGTTCAGAAACCATTACGCTGCCAGTATTTGCGTTACATTCCTCGCATACATTCTGTGAGACTCTAACTCTCATCCAACAATTTTTCTACAGAGAGAAAGTTTTCCCCCTAAAATATATTAAAGGGAAACATTAAAGCCGCTTTGGTTTATGTGCATGTGAAGTGATAAGTGAAGTAATATAAAGTTATCCAAAACCCGGCAGGCGTAGTAATCTCGGCCTGTCCAGGCAGCGTTAGATCTTTCATTGTGCAGTGGATCATTCATTTCATGAGTCATGGTGGAAGATGGATTCCCTGAGTAACACCAATATTCTCTTCTCTCTGTGCTCAAAGCCCGCAAATAATTACACTACATACCTAATTTGCTGCAATCCAATTAGTATGTGACGACGTGAGTAGCATACGGGCAAAGGTTTAACTAGATCTTGATGGCTCGTTTGCTCCATGTAGCATTAAAATTTGCTAAAATGTATACTTTCGCCAACTTTCTAATGATAATATTGAGAAAAGGGTGAAGCTATAAATTAGCAACGTTTCTTTATCCACGTAACTTTGAATTCCTGCTATCACATGTAGGCTTTCTGCCTTTGTTTACACTGGACTACAAAGTTTATTCGTGATTGATCTCGCATCACCAATCCGAACTCACTTTGATTCTCTCAAAATGTGTCATTTTCTCCTTTTATCTCTGCTTCCCTGCGTAGTATTTAAAGTTTTTAAATGATATGTAAATGAAAGGGCTGAGGACGAGTTTGATCTGTGATCTCAATAATTCCAGGTAATCCTTCTTTTGTTGTTTTAAGTCGTCTGTGATGAGGGGAAACAGCGACTTTGCTGGCTCTCGTACGTACATATGTACACACTGCTCAACTAAGCATTTCATGTAGCCTCAGCTTACTATTTAAGTCACGTCTACTCACTCCTTTTCCTACCTCATGTTTCCCCGGAGATACGGATTAAATCCAATGCAAGGCGTAAAATCTCTCTTCGAACTTCCAGGAATTTTGTTTTCAAACGTGCAATGCACGACGACAAATTTTTTAGAGGAACAATTTTTTAAACACAACTGTTAACAACAATAAGAGCCGTATGTATTGGATAGCAAAGTCCTATAAAACATTGTTCCATTGCATGCGACTACAGATGCACGATTGCAGTATTGAAATGAAGAGACAACTTTTAAAACTGCATATTTATATGCAATATGCGTACCATGTTAATTGTAGTAATTACATATTTTCTCGGTGGAATTGGAATGTTTAGACAATTTTGTGCCATTAGTTATTAGTTTCATCTCTTACGATAAATAATAATATCGATTAAGAAAAAGCTTTCTTTAGGCTGATAGGATTTAGTAGCTGCTATTTTGGTCACTTGCTAATATCCCTTCCGTGAAACAACACCATCTTCGCGTCCTCAGTGAAAGGTAATACCGATTGTTCTTGTACCGAAAATAACGTCTAGGTAAAAGCAGACCTACATATGTTCATATATACATCAATACGTACCAGTAGCGGTAATTGGGTTTTATACTGTACGAAATAATGAACCTCATTTTGGCTTTAGAGACTCTAAAAACTCGGGACTATCGCTGGCTGTACGCTCTCGCTTGCGTGAATTATTTCCTATTTGGCATAAAATGCGTCGACTTTCACTCCGCAACAAAGTCATTTTCACTTTCTCGCCAAGGCAATAATCGTAGTAATAATGTCATATGATGTGGAACTAAGGAATGACACAGTGTGACATGAATAGGGCCAACTTATCGCGTTATGTATGTAATAGGATTGTGGGGGACATATAAAGCAAGACGGAGAGGTGCCCATAATTCTTAATATTAGGAGAAACCCAGTGAGGCCGAAGAAAGCGCCTTTCGAGATCTGTGTGCTACAGCATATGCTGACGAGTCTCGCAAGGAATTCCAGGCGGGCTTTCAGCTTCCACTTTGCACATCGTTCTATGTCATTGCATTTCCGGTTCGTGTTTCATCATTATTTCTTGAATTATCCGCCACGTACTATGGAGCATGTTCTTTAAAAAAATTACCCTGTACTTAGGTGAGAGTACAGTTTCTCAAAAACACAAACAAAACTTGTAAAAAGCTGAATATTACACTATTACACTTCCGTCTAGCGAATCCTTAAGCGATCCTTAGCGATCATTCCTTAAAGTACTTACCTGGGTAAACAAACTCTCAACTTTCTCTTAGATTGTGCAATATTTCAGAGATAAGGTTGATGAAAGATGAATATGTTTGAGTACACATTGACAATAAATATTTATTTGCGCCATTTAAAAATGCAAAGGTTTGGTTTTGTACCTTGATTTGATTGCATGATTTTTGGTAATCACAGATTTTCAAAGGACACTCACACACTCACGTTATTTTCTCCTCCTTCTGGCAAAGATTAGGCTAGGTTATTTTGGATGCCCATTTTTTTGGCATGCACAGAAAACAGAATACACCCTCGCCTTAGGTTATCGCGGTTAACACACCTAACACTGAAAGAATGTGGCATGTGCTGGTGGTTATCTTAATTATACATCGAATGCAAAACATTTGTCACGTTCCTCGAAAGATAAGATTCCCGCTATTTTGTGGCACATTTTCCTGTCAGTTTCTTCTCCCTTTCGACGATGTAAAAGTCAGGCTTTGCTATGCCTGTGCTACACTCTTATCTTCCCAGCTTCAATTCAGATTTGAAAATATGTAATGAAAAGATCCCCGTTGTGATAGAGAAAACCAGGGTTGCGGCTTTTCCATCCGAGAGACAATCTGATTATCAGCCCTTCTATCACCATTTAATAACCGAAATCATTATTACCTAAAGAAAAACTTTGGTAATAGGAATAAAGCATAAGGACATCACATGAATTTTGCTAAAACTGTGTTATATCTTTAGACTGTATATCTTCTTGCTCGGCTGATTGCCATTTTGAGTTCAGTGTGCCTTTCTTTCACTCTAAATGTCAAACTAGATCCTCCCACATATACATACATACAATATGCTTTCCTCCACAAAAATGCTCAATCCATTACAAAGGGAAGCAGACTAGAAACTGCTCCGCACCAATAGGATGTAGTATTGGCAGCATTTGTTAATTAAGTGTCAGCGATCTTGAGAGAGACTGGCGAGCCCTTTCCTCTACAACACGCCGCCGTGCATAATGGCATTGACTACTGGTGGGAGACAAACACCTTTGAACTAATCCGTTTGGAATTGATTAGAACTTGTGGGTTTCATTCGCAATGTGCCAAAATCGAAACGGTTACCTGAGCAATTTTCAATACCATCTTCTAAACTACTTGATGCACAGACATAGTATGTATACATCTTGTCAATACATCTTTTCCGGTGGAAATATGTTTCCACGCTAGGTCAAACCAGTCTTTGCACCCGATTCCGGAAAAGAATGTTGCAGTGCTTGTGTAGATCTTTTTCTGTAAACATGAATGAGAGATTGTAGGATGCAACCAAACCAGACATGAATCTTAATCCTTCCACAAGCATTTCACAAGGCAACCACGTTCGGCGCGCGTCGCTGAGCAACTTACTGCCATTCCGGTCTACGAGTGAGTAACTAATTGACGGGCAAACAAAGATAACTTTGGCACACTGCTTCACTCCTGCTATAATATGTATCAAATTGCTGAGAATGAAATCTTAAATCTCTTTTTGTGTAAATCTTGCCGCTAAACTTGATCTAGCACATATTACTTAAAGCGAAAGGATTCCCTTCAACATTAGGGACAACAAAATACACCTATTATTTTTACTAAAACGTGACAAAATGTTAAACTTCATTTTCGCCCGATGCCATTGAAATGTACTCTCACATCAGTAAATGCGCAGAGTTTCTAGTAGCATTTGCTGTCAGGATTTTGTATGTTTCTCGTGCTACACCAATATCTGCAGAGGCTGGTGGTGGAAAGGAGTTTTCCTTCACCGAATTTCAAATTTCACATAACTTGTACAATGAATAATAGAGAGAAATATGTGATAAGACGGACAGAGTAAGTGAGGATCTATGTACGAGAGGACGGAAGCAGAATAGGTCGTAACTTTTTCTGTGATCTTTTCTTTTTTGTTATTGCACATTTCAGCCTGGGATGATGGGATGGTGTCGGCGGTGGAGCAGTGTGGTACGCTGACACACCATTGACTTGATATATTTATGAAATGGTTTGCCTTCATGGAATACATTTCGGAAGAAAGGGGGAAACGACAGTGTTACAAGCATAATTCCCGGGAGTGACAGAAGCTTCCTGCAGTGTTGTGTTCTCACTGTCCCGTGATCTCATCGATCCATCCATACTTAATTTATTTCAGATTCTCTGTTCTGCAGAGAGAGAGAGAAAAAACTAGGTAAATATGTAAAATTGTACAAGGATGCGTATTTTTCTCCTCTCCTTCTACCTTTCAAAACTGATATACAACATTTGTATTACATTTGCATGCCATTTTCTCTAACATGATTTCTATGCCATGCCATTCTCCATGATTGTCACAGCAAGTCAACGGATTTGGCAAGATGTCAGATTCGCTTTCTTATTTATTCTCTTTCCCCTTCCATTCTCCATCCACTGATTCATTCAAAATTGGAAGTTAAAAGGCAACATTCACAACAACTTTTAAGTAGAGAGTCACGTACTGCTCGCGTAGTTACTGGAAAACTAGGGTATGGATAGGTTAAAAAAATCATTTCCTTCCAGTGGAGTGCATGATTCCAAAAATCTAATCGTGCTCAGCGAATCTCCAAACGTATCCGTTTCGCGGTGTCACAATAACAAGAAAGGAAAACGACGTCTCTATTTTTTATGCAAAAAACTTAAACTGCCTCTCGCATTTATTTTACTGGATTCTCCCTACTCTCGTTCACGCCCAGCAGCACTGTCTCGTTTTTGTTTTTACTTACACTCAACCCCCTTTCCAAATTGGCTGGCGTTATTGAAAAATCAGATAAGCGCGGCATTCCTTTGAATATGCATAAAATAAAATGTGAACAACGAGTAGTGTCGTGACAGTCAACTCGATTCTCAGACTCTTCTTCGAGAGACAGAATTTGTTTTAATCGCTGAATTCATTTTACACATATGCACATGAACAAATACTATTTTACTCTTGGTACTTAAAAAAACTGATATTTCGCAAAATTTGACTCGAATGGAATGTTTTAACAATTTTCAAATGAGAAATAATGTTTGCCCAATAAATATTTGCATACAGGGAAAAATAAATATAGTCACATTTCGAAACATACAGCATTCTTTATTTCAATTATGAAGAATTTAGCCCTGCCGACATGTATACATATCATCCTCTACCTTTGTTGTTTTCATCGGATGGATGGAAATATATTGTCGTTTACTTGTTGGAGATGGATTTTTGTTTAAACAGTGAAAAGGAAGAGAACATAAACAGTGCAAAATTTTCATATTCTTATTTCCGCTTTGTGATGGTACGATTGAGTTTGCCAGATCTGCAAAAATGACTATGCAAAAAATAAGCGGGGCGCATGCATGACATCGTTGATGCTTTATTGCGTAAAGAATCGTTTGTCAAGTTCTAAAATTTGTGCAATTTTTTCTCTTGAAAGAAAAGAAGTACTTAGTATGAATGAGAGAAAGGGCGAAGCGTGGAGAAGGGAGGCAAACAGGAAGGAGTCACTTTCAGAGAGAAGAGTCAAAGTCACGGGGAAAGGCCTACACCGTATTCCCACAAACTCAATGCTCTTACGCTTTTGTTACGCTCGGGCTATGAATCTACGTTAAGAGGACTCAATAGTATTATAATGACGAAAGAAAGAATTTTTATAATCCGGACGAAAAAGTGAACTGCTCTGTCGCTCTTTTCCTCATCCCTTCTTCCCTTTTCGGCTTATTAGGTACCGTATTTTCTTTTGTACGATAGGGACCTCACCGAGTGGAAGGTGGCTGGGCTGAATGGAATTTTCTCCAAATCGGATTTCAAAATTTCATTCGCTGATGTCAGTTTGACTTCTTCAATTCATTGTCAATTTAAATTATATCACGTCTCATTCCCCATCTCTTAAGAAAAGTAGTTGTCCTACATCTCTTCATGCAGTCACAGCTTACTCACAAATTGCAAATTACCTGTGCGGAGAACAATACAGCTCCGGTGTTCAAAAGAGAAAATACTGCTCATACTTGAGCGTTTAAAAAAGTCTGCTTCCATTATTACGGGAGCCACACTTCTACCTCTTCCGTGCATGTGTTTCATCAAAAAATAAAGTGTCCTAAAACCTAAAAGAAAAGTCAGTGAAGTGAGCAGAGAAAGAGAGAGAGAGAGAGGAGAGAAGTGCTCAAATCTGTGAGTGAGCTTGAGTATTTTTTGAGCCGCAGTCAATGATAAAGGGAAAGTAGTTGGTAGCATCTGCTCAAAAAAGAAATCACTTGTGGTGTCACATTGGAGCTCTCTTCTTTTTCCATATTTTTTGATACATCCTCCGGCATTTACCATCGAAAGGAAGAATATTCTTTACGTACTCATCTTACCTTCTTCCTCGGTTTTATTATTACTTTTTCGAGACGTAAAGAATAGTAACGTGTGCCATTGCGATCGCATTCAGGCGTTACGGGTTCTTTTATTCTCCAGGAGAAAAATGGATGAGAAAAAGAAAATGAAACCCTGTTATTCCAAGTCGTCCTTTGTTGGAAGAAATATTACATAACACCTTACACTTGCTTCATATTGTGGTGAAAGGGAGAACGTGAAGTTAAGCCCAAGAAAGATTACGTTTCACAAAAAATTTAAACACGCTTCCGTCTTAGTCTTTTCGTGGGTGGAAAGTCGAGAAGCGCCAGCGTACGCAAATCCTAAATATACGTCGCTATCGTCGAAATCTAAAAGTTATTTCATATTACTTAGATACATTCATTGCATACCAAACATCAAGTGACTTAGTACCTTGTTAAAGCTTTCACATTTCCCCAAAAATAATACTGTAAGCTAAAATTAGCTCTTTCAAGCATTCTTCACTTAATATTTGGAAAATGGAAATTTTTGGAATTAAATTGACCATGGGTTGTACTTATAGCATAAATGCGGAGATCAACTTCACCCAGCATTTAAGTAATTTAAATCATTTAAGTAATTTTTAAATTGCTATACCCGTTGGTGAATGCTCCTCTTAAGCTAAAATTGAAAAGTCAGAAGTTACACATTAGGCGATATTTGCAAGATGTGCCATTAAACCTGTGTTAAATGCTGAACCGCCAATAACATTTCTCTCGACTTTCTACCGTTATGATTATTACTANCGCATCCTCACACACACTCAAACCTATGCACAGCATCTCACGATGCCATAATGCTGAACCGCCAATAACATTTCTCTCGACTTTCTACCGTTATGATTATTACTAAATAATTGTCTTGGTGTAAATTACCTTCACCAAGAACAACCTGGCTGTAAAATGAAATAAAAGTATAGATCAAAGGGATTTGGTTTAAAATTTTCCATTCCCAATTTTGGAAACTCAACACTCGACATAGGGATATATTTATTTTCATGATATTATGTGATGCAATAAAATTACAAAACGTGTTACATACATACATCTAAATACTACCATACAATTTGTGCAAAAGTTATATAAAAAAAACCACGTACGCATACGCGCATCTCTTACTGAGCGCACTTGAAGGATAGAAATACTATCAACAAGGTTTAAAAATGCCCGTCTCGAGACATATCCGGAGTAAGCGTATTTTGCTCGACAAACTACGAGTAAATGTTGCTGATGTTTGTATTCATCAAGGGCAGAAACGTAGAAAACCTGAGCAATTTAGTTGTAATTACAGTCATAATAAAAACACGGTTGAATCTCATTTTTAAGTATCAAATCAGCACAATGCCCAGCTCTCGTAACGTGAAAACAAGTCTTTTCTGGCATGTTGAATGGAGGTAAATGAAATTGTTATTAGAAAGAATAAGGTGTCTCTCTGCCTTTTTACGACCTGAAAGGGCTAAATTGGAAATTTTGTTGAATCTAAAGGAAAAACTAATCATAAAGAAAATAATGAAAAAATTCAGCAGGAGAATGTCATTTGAGAGAATAAAGCGTCACTCGAATACTTATCTCTTCTTTTATTCCATCGTCATTGTGACTGACAATAAAAAATGGAATAACTTTCCTTATAAACTAAATTTTTTGAGTGCAAGCATATGTTCATGCTGCGTCCTTTAATTTTGAGATTAGTACTCCCCTATCGTTATAAGCGTATATTCAGCCGTGGAAGCTTCATAGCCGTAGAAGTGAGGATCTTGCGTGTTTCGCGATTTCAAGAATTCAACATCGAACACAACAACATTCAGTAGCAGTGTCTAGCAAAGCAAGCATATATTTCCTACTAGCTGACAATTAGGTAGTTCGAACTTAACCCATACCCATTTATAAATGAAATTAATTAAACCGACTAGACTGCGGTTTTGATGAACACTCGAACTGAAAAATCACTTTCTTTAAGAGTAAGATTTTTTCGGGAGAGTTTATTGACGATCCTAAGAATGGGATCCTAAGAATGATAGAAAAGCTTCAATTTTTAAATTATTTCTTCAAGAGTTTGTCCCAATTGATATTTGAACATCACATGAAATTCGAATTAAGAAGTTTGCTTCTACAAACCTCAAATTACATTTTTGGACCTAGTTTTAATTTGTACATAATATTCATTTTTTTGAACAATGCATTCATCCTTCATTATATAAAAAAGGTATAAGCAGTCTGTGGAATGAGTCAAAGTTTTAGCTATTACATAATGTTCAAAAGTAATCAACCAAATATTAACGAGTAATATCGATACCGTTTTCGTACGTTTTGGCGTGTCCGTAGCCGCTGTGGAATGCATATGTATATAAAGAAAAAATCGATGGCTTCCTTTCCCTCCCAGTTCGAATATGTATTTTCGTTATTATTTTAGAATAAACTGGATCAAAATTGAAAAAAAAGATGAACCTAAATATAAAACGGTCGTAGTTTCCCTTGATTTATTATACCTGAATGGATCAAAGCGACATCGTAACTAGGTAGCATAAGCTTCTCCTCCACTTTCATCTAATAAATGCTACTGATCATGTAAGATGAGTAACTAAAGTGATTTTGGTGGATATTGGAGAAAAACCCCCTTCAATAAAAATGTACTTTGAAGTACGCACATGAACAAGAAGTTTGTGCTTGAGAGAAGCTTGTCCTCCTTATATATGTATTCCACAAACACAATTTACCATTATCTCGAGAATTTCATTAAGTTGATAAAGTTAATTAGGAGAATCCCTTTGAAAGAAGCTTCTCATTGCTTTCTTTGCCCATTACCGCATCGATAGGCTGGATAGCAGCCACATTGCACAGGGAGAGTGCAGTGCTGTGTACTACGTGTGCACATATAAAACTTTTCTTCAAATCGCTTTTACCTTTTGTTTAGAAAAAGCCTAAATTAGAACGGAGGAAGGAAGATACATAGCTAGCTGGTGCCACACTATTTTCTCACTTTCACGTTGAGAAACAATGGTTTCTTGTGATGATAGTGAGTGCAGATTCTCCGACGGTAGTTTTTCAACCGCCCCACTCTTTCCACAACAACGAAATTTGTAAGGAGCATGAAGAAGAGACTCATTTGCTTAACTCCATAGTTCAAAGACGTTGTTATTATTTTCTGACATGATAATAAGTTTTCATTATACACAACTTCCTTGTCGCCTTCGCATTGTGTCTAGGTGTAGTAATCCTTACCGTTGTTCCACTTCTGCTCTTGTTCCTTGTAATGGATCCGCGAAAAGAGGCGCTCTCTTGTCCGTACACCAGGCTAGAAGTATAAAAGAAAGCACTTCTGCAAAGATGAGACCTCCTCCTTTAGCAAACAGTCCTCGTGTGTCCTTTGTTTTTCAATTAAACTTTATTTGTATTATAGCGAGCCAGCCTGTATTTATTATGTATTTTGTTCTGTAACTCACGAGTCTGGTCGAGCTGTGTGCTCTTATAAAAATTGCCATCTGAAACCTGCTCTTCCGTACTTGACTATCCGCAACTCGATATAACGGAGCCAACCATCTGTGAACTCTTAATCAGCATAATTACGAAAATATGAAAGCTAACAAGATCAGTAAAAAAAGGTGTTTTCGTGCTTCGTATACAACCTCATGAAATCTTTCTCGCCCTCAAGTCCCTCGAGGTTATAACATGCTAAACTTTTTTGTTAGTTTTGATGAGCCGAACACACAACCAACATTAAGTTTTTCTTTGCATATACGAATATTACGTGCTTTCTTATTAAAAGTTTGCTTAGAGTCGACCGAGTTCAAATCTCAAATTCCCTGTAAAAACGATGAGAGCTAAGTAGTTGTGGCATGATCATTTGTCTGGGAATAATCTGCATGCCATCCCCATTAAAGATGGTGTGTGTGTCTTGACGAAAAAATCTTTACATGAAAAGAAGATAAAGCTTTTTAAACAAAAAGTTTACTTGCTTTCATAAATAACTTATCAATTTATCTTCTCCTCAGATACAATAAAGGTGGGAATGCTGAAGTGACTGTTTCCTTTGCTTCAAAGGATTTCTGACCCATTTTTTCAAATAG